>BRDA01008209.1:46258-79249 GCA_036984385.1 Crenuchus spilurus | reverse complement strand
ATACCTCCTGTTTTTACTGTTTTCATATTTATTTATTTATTTATTTACCTCCTGGTTTTTACCGTTTTCATATTTATTTAATTAAATAATTAATTAACTATCTATTTACTTACTTATTTATTTATTTATTTATTTATTTATTTACCTTCTGGTTTGTACTGTATTCATATTTATTTATTTATTTATCTATCTATATTAAAAAAAGTACTTTTTCACATATATGATTATTATTTACAAAAATAGAATAAATACATAAATTGTACAGATGTAAATAAATAAATACATAAATTGGTAAATGCACACGAGTGGAAATACATAAATAAATAAATGTAGGCATGTGGAAATACATAAATAAATAAATGTAGACATGTGGAAATACATAAATACATAAATGTAGACATGTTAAATACATAAATAAATAAATGTAGACATGTTAAATACATAAATAAGATAAAAACATTTATTATTAGTATATACACTTTTTCATGAAAAAAATTATATCTATCTATTTATTTATTTATTTATACTTATGTCATGTTTGGTCTTCCATTTATTTATTTATTTATTTATTTATTTATTCATTCATTTATCTATCAATTAATTAATAAATTAATTTATTTATACTTTTGCCATTTTTGGTCCTCCATTTATTTATTTATTTATTTATACTTTTGTCATTTTTGTCCTCCATAAAAACCTTTATAAACCAATAAATGTTAAACTTTTGAAGGATCACTTAATAATTTACTTGGCCTGGATGGAAGATTTTCCACTACAGACTCTACCTGAGACAACGTTACTGTTTGTGGAGGTAAAGAAACTGAAATCCATAAGAAAGACGAGATACCAGCTTATTAAAGAATAATAGACTTATTAAAGGAGTGAATATAATCAGGTACAAATCAACTAATCATATCATGTGACGCAGACATTTTTGCTTTGTAGAACTTTACAAACCCCCCACTAACTCAGTCCTGTAGTTATTTTAATGTCTAATATTTAATGATGCAGGGGATTTAACACAGAGGAGGACAATCGGAATAAGACTTTAGACAATGATCCTAAATTTACTTTATAGAGTCTTTTATAGAGAACAATTACTCTTTATTTAATTTATAATTGATAATGTAATTATCGTGTTGGAAGAAGAATGAGAGCATGTGTGAAAGGTATGGCACATTGTGACCCCGCCAGGGAAAACCAGGCCAAAGTCTTTTTTTTTTTTCAAAATTTGTTTTTTTTTTTCAAAACAACTTTTTTGTGAATTTAAGTTTTGTTTTTGATCAAAATATGTACTACAGTAGATTTATTATCTTTCATTTACAGCAATAATACCGGCTAAGTTTTGTCACTAATGTGAGTGACACGATATCTCAATAAGTTGCCAAGTGACTTTGGCCTGGTTTTCCCTGGCGGGGTCACATTTGACTGGAATTACTCAACATGTGTCCATGTTTCTACCAATCAGGGAGGGATATAAGGTCAGACAAATAAAAAACCTGTATATACTTTATATTGTGTGTATCATAAATCCACATAGATTAAAAAAACAGGCAATGAAACCAATCAGAAAATGTTTCAATAATAAAAAAAGATCAGATCAAATGCTACATGTTGACTATTAGTCAGGGCTGATAATGGGGTCAACCCCAATTGTATGGCATACTGTTTTCTATAAAAAACATACATAACTAAGCTGCAAAGCTAAAACATCAATACAAATGTGAAGATCATGAATATGCACAAAAATATCATGTTAACATTTAAGAGTTAGTTCTTTGTTAGCATACGAGTGAGTGGTGCATTTTTCTCTGAGAATACATTTAGGGTATGGAAAAAAACGGGTAACAAACTATTCCTTTAGTGCCCTAAATAAACCAACATAAATCACAGTAATGTATAATCAAGGCACATACCAGTTGCTCTTGGTTCTTCATTTGGTCGGCTGCCTGTTTGGCCAGTGATGCTTTGGCCTCCTCAGCAGCCAGTTTCTCTTTCTCTAGTCGTTCTGCCTCCTCCTTCGCTCTCTTCCTCTCCTGATCCAGCTCCAAAGCCCGACGAGTCTGCTCCTCAAGTTCTACACATAGACAGACAGAAAAATAGTGTGAGACACAGATTCCACAGCACTCGGCCTAAATTGACCATAACAGAAAGTCCTATTTCTTCAATCCCTGTGGCCCAAACTCAGCCACTCAATTCACTGTGCACACAAAATCCACAATAAATTCCAAGGTGAAGAGAACAGGAACTTGTACACTTGAGGAAAGTCAGCTAACCATGCCAAAACACGACTGACCGACAACAGACATGTCAAACACCAGCTCAAAATGCCCTCCATTCGCCACTTTTAGATACTCAAATCAACCACAGCTTTCATGTACAAAGGAGAACGGATACAGATTCACAGCATGCTACTGGAGAACATAGGACTGCATACAAGGGGGACCATCTTACAACATGAAGAGGGGAAAGATCCCTGGTTAAAAAGGGGAGATGGGGCTTTAAAAGAGGTGTTGCTAAATGTCTTAGGGTTTACCTTCTTCAGAAGCCAGCCCTATGAGAGGTGAGAAATGTTAAGTTTAGTGTGCCTCAAAGGCATGTGTGAGAGTTTACACTGCACTCTATCAGTCTTACAGCATTAAAACATCTGTGAACTGCAAATACTATGACTTCACGCTGCAGTCTGACACTCAATGACCTGCAGTTGCAGATTTAACTGAACTCAAATAGACAGAAAGCAGTTTAATGGGACGTGTCTACGTCTGGGTTTGAGAGTAAGTTGGAAGAAAACACATTTACAACACTTTAGTACCTTTCTGTGCCTTTAATGTTTGTTCTTCAATCTGTCTCAGGCGTTCAATCAGCTCGTCCTTCTCCCGTTCTATTCTTTCCTTCTCTTTTTCTGCATGCTCTCGTTTCTTCTTCTCGTTTTCAAGTTGAGCCCTTAAAAAGGGAAGCAAATCATGTGAAGTGGTCAGACGAGAGATGATTAAACATACTTTCCGTTGGATTTCTAGAGAACTTCTACATTTCAGGCACAGTGAAGAAGTCAAATACTGCCCTCTAAGGTTCATGCAACCATATCTACACTGCTGTGACAGTCTGCTCATCATTTAACATTGCAAAGCAATATTTTAAGTCTAAATCAACTAATTTATTATCATTATTTTTACAAAGAAGTCAATAAAAAAAAATAAAATAAATAAATAAATAAATAAATAAAAAGAGTGGTGCATTATCAACGAGAATTGGTGGTTTCTGCTGCATAGTGAGCATCTTGCCCCTCCTGCCTCTTTTACATTAGAGCATGTAAACATATTTATGTTATTGCTCTCAAATTATTTCTATTTGGTGCATCAATATCAAACAAAAACTAACAGCATTTCAAGCCAACCCTACTAATGAAAGTTCATTGTTTATTAAGCTCAATGTGACTGTTTATATCAGGGGTGTCAGACTCCAGTCCTGGAGGGCCGGATTCCTGCAGTTTGGTGATCTTCCCAATCAAACACACCTGATTCAGCTCAGCAGGTAATGAGCAGGTTTACTTGTAGTGTCAGAGCAGAGAAATCACCAAACTCTGCAGGAATACGGCCCTCCAGGTCTCAGTGATGTCATGAACCAGTCATGTGACTTGGCCGACTCCTGAGGCTTTCTGAACTGTGATCTGTAATCCTACATTAAAAACAAAATTAGCCTGCACATTTTCTGTAATGCAACAGCCTGAATTTCACCTTAAAAATAAATAAATAAATACAAATTTGTTGGAATAACTGCAGTGCTGTTGCATGACGATTAGCATTTAAAAACTATTTTCATATAAAATCACTGAATTCTTATTTCTAAACTAATTTAAAAGTACATGGTTTATTCGATGTCTGTCTAGGTGTGGCTAAATACAAAGAACTGATTTACTAATAAGTATTTTGACCTTTACGGACAGCTGAGTGTGATCATGTGCCACTTAAGCATACATAATGTGCAGTAATTAATGTTACCTGTATGTTAAGTAAACGAATGAGCATTTAGCTCCACATAGTGCTATTGAACCTTTAGGTGACATTCATCTGTGCCTTATGTTTCCTGTTTAAGTCCACACAAACTTTTGGAAGTGTCAAAAAAATATTACAGCATTATTTATTTTTGTCACCTTGTTACAGAACCAAGAACAATTTCAACCTAAATTATACAAATTGATGGCACTGATGGTGGGACTCCTCTGGTAGCTAAATTCAGGGCTCTATATGGCTGTGTGTACCTCTCCATCTGTTTTTGATGCTTCTCCTCTCTGGCCTGAGCCTTCATCTGCTGCACCTCAATGGTGTCTGGCTTTCTCCTCCTCATATACAGCTCATGGTTGCCCATGCACAGTGCCAGGATTCGTTTGTTGATTCGCAATCGTGGAGCGTAGAACACAAAATCCTGCAATGTTATAAACATAATCACATGATTTTCAGGCATTGGGCAATGCCCTGGAGATATGGCAAACATGGGATAAATGGAACAGATGTATAATCATACTGCTGTCATGTTTAAAATATTACCTATGTAGTAATTCTTACATCTGAATGTCAAATATTTTTAGATCAATTTCATACAAAGTAAACATGGGGGCATTCTTAATGTATCACCAGTGTAAAATTAATGAACCCATGTACGATCATTAGGAATGTAGCTAATGTGATTGTGAACACTTTCCTGGTACAGTAATTTACAAACATAGTGAAAGGGATAATGGCTGCCAAGTGTCCCATTATAGGAATTTAATGGATATTGCTTTGCAATGTGAAGTTTCCTCTACCATGAACATTAATATAATGCGATACCACGAAGTCCATTATCTTGCTTTATAGCTTGATTGACAGGCATTTTTGTGTATTTATGTATACAAAAAAAAAAAAAAAAAAAAAATCTAAAAGAGGCCAAATTGTTTGTGGTAGTTACTATTTTCTTTTAATAGAACACGATTTTTCTTTTAAACAATAAGATTTGGGTAGGTTAGCCAAGTTTGCCTGGATATTATGTGTATTATTCAGTTTCCAGAGCACCAATACAGAATAGCTATTTTTTTCCCCTTTTTTTTAAAAAAACTGATCATCTTTTTTTTACACCTGTAAGCCAATCTATGGGTTATAATACATTTTATTAGAACACTTACTGGGGCTTTCTTGTCGATGGGCTTGATGACGAATTTCTTGTCATTGAAAGAAATGTTACGGATCTCGCTCCAGGGGAAGCCAATCTTTGGTGTGAGTCTGATGTGAATACAAAAAGAAAGAAAGAACGAACACTAAGAGAAAAAGACTTAGAATAACGCATTCTGAAAAACCTGTTTAAATAATTATGCCTGACTGTTGTTCCGATTTCTTTACAAGCAAAATGGGTAATAAATAAATAATAAAATAAATAATAAAATAAATAAAACAATTTTACCAATTTTTATGAACCAAATAGTAAAAAAATACAAAAAAAAAAAAAAAATTAAATTAAAAATGTCTTACTAACAAGGTTCTTATAGCACATATCTAGAACTTATTTTAACTGTGAATAAAAAAAATGCAAATATGTAAACTTTGTGTAAAACACATTGTAGGAGATCCACTTAGTGAGGTATACATCACTTTAGTACAATGAGGAAGTCAAACACTGCCCTCTAAAGCCAGACATTGTAATCCAGTGTTACTATACAGTAACAGCATTTGACAGTTCTCTTTGAGATGTTCTAGCTCTCACCAAAGAATGCAGAGAATAAAAAAAAAAAAATACACCTATAAAGAAATTTGCATAATCTAATTCCAACATCATCTAACTTAATCTCAAACTTAAAACTAAAACTACCTATATTTTGCTCATATCTGCTGATTTGATTTTCTATTCACACCTACAGACAAGATGCAGAGCAAAGCCAAGCAAATAAAGCTCAGGTGGCTCCTCAAAGGCTGATCTCCATTTGGTTTCAGCCAGTAATCAGCTACTAATCTGATCTTACACTTACTGTAAGAGGTGTGGGCTTGTTTCCAACATCTTCCAGTCACTTCTCAAGAAAATTTTAAGGTGTCATACATTAATCATGCTGGTAAATATCCAATGGGCTGCCCATCCCTCAAAGCCATTAAAGACCAAGAATATTCTGGACCAAGAATAGTTCAGGCTTATTACATACACAGTCACGTTAATATTGTATTACATCCGTGCATGCCTCCATGTTAAAGAGGGCCCAGTGGTGTTCTGCTTGTGCTGAGGTCATTATTTTTCAGGAAATGGGATGTGACCCCATCACCATATGCTGTCCTGTATACTCAAGACACTTCCTGTAAGTCAGAGTCATGGAAGAGTTATCCCCTACACAGGAGGCTTAAGGCCAACACACACGCGTCTGACTGATGCATCCGTTTCCAACATATCCCCTATTATAGCCAAAAATAACATGGTGCCCATTGCTGACACACTTCCCAACTCGTATCTCTCTCCAAATTCCTTCCTGGAAGAAGGTCCCACACTGACCTATACAGTCTGATTAGAATCTTGTCCAACAGTGCTGCAATGGTGAGGTTTCATTCATTTTATAGCTCTTTAACCAACAAAAAAGAAGCAAACAATACCTATGGAAGTTTTTATGAAGTGCAACTCAAACTGCCTTGTAGTTCCTGAATGAACCAGTTTTACACTCCATAGAGCAGGTCTTTCATATGGGAGAAGCCATGTTTATAATAGGTTTAGTATATAATCCCAAAATAAGCATTAGGTGTCTGTATAATGTTTCAAAACAAAGAAGAATCATTGATGAAAATGGCTCCTTTAGGATGTGGTTTGAGTAGGTTGAGAGAAGTTCTGGTGATGCACTTTGACAGAAAATATTGGGCTATTAAGTTTACTACTGTTTCAGGGTTTGTCAGCAATGCAAGCCTACATGTAGGCAAGTGGAAAAAAGGTCAATATGATTACGTGAATGATTTTATCCACGTTGCTCTTCCATTTCATTTTTCCAGCACTTCCTTTTCTTACCAGCAGAGGACACCACCACCATCACAAAGCAAAGCAAAGCTGATAAATGTTAAAAGCTAACTTCTGCTGAATCTTTTAATCTGACAGGTCTTCGCAAGCCTGTGTCCGACTACTTTTAATGCATAGTTAGGGAACATTTTCAAGTATATAAATATCTGAAAATTAACTTGCACATAGTGGCATTTGTCAAATTTATCATTATGTCAGTTCAGTTGAGACTTGTAATGGTATGAAAATCAAAATTACTACAGTTTCCAGCATAGCTGCATAAGTGTTACTGAACACGCTTTATTACAAAAAAAATAACTGCTATAATTTAACCTCTTAAATAAAAGTAAATGTAAAAAAAAATTTAAGTAATAAAATAAATAAGTAACAAGTGTTGATTTATTGGTTACAGTCCTACACTGATATAAGTCCCAAACAAATAAAACTGAATACTTGGTTTCTGTCCTGGTTAAGGATCACCTGGGAAAAAAAATTCTAAAATCATCCTATATATATATTTTTGTTTTTAGCAGTAAATTCTAAGCATGTATAACAAATAAAACATTGCCTGCTAATTCGAAGGGCTCTTTCAACCATTAACATTCTACATTCATTTCATGTAGCTGCTTTGGGACATGATGTTCAGTAAAACCCAAAACAATAGAATGGACCATTAATTCAAAAGTAGAAATTGTTACCATGACAAACACTACTACTTACTATCAGCATAACATTAAAATTAATAACCAACATACACCTGTGGTTAATGCATTGAATGGACTATCACTAATAATTGATTGGTGGATTATTCATTCCTTCTGACTCACAACCATTACCACCATTAAGTTAAACTCTGAAATGATAGTTTCACTGTGAATCTGTGTAGTTATAATGCAAGACTCACTTGTCTTCATGTTCATAAATGTTGAGCCCCAGAGCGTCCACTCCCAGCCACAGCTCTGTTCCCTTCTTATTCTTGATCTCAAAGTAATTCACTCCATACATCTCCAGATCCTGAGCGATTTTCAGATACTCCATCATGGAGTCTTCTCTGGAAACACATAGCAACAACAGACAAAATAATATGCTGCCATGTAGTGTGAACAGAGATACTGTCATTAGCTATTGTGTGTGTGTCTGTGATGGCTGAAAACAGTAATTACCTAAGCATGCCTCTGTGCTCCTCATGCCAGGTCTGTATTCTCTCCTCCCACTGTTCTTTAGTCAATTTGTGTTGCTCTAGAACTCTGAACACAACAGCCAAGCATTTAAAACAAATTGCACTCAAAAAGAACCACTGACAAATGACAACACTCACATCCTCATGGTGGAAAATGTTGGCTTCATTGCTTTTAACAATCTACAAATTTCAGCAGATTCCACAACACACACTTTAATAATAGTAACAATGCAAAGCCAGGACTTCATATTTTCTCTCTACAGTGGGCTTTTTATTGTGATTCCCAACATACGCTTAGTCATTCCCTTAATGAGAACCCCACAAAAGGTAATTTAGTGACTATCCAATGGTTGCCAAGACCCAGAGATGTTTAATTATAGCTCATGAGACATGGGGTTGTGTTTTGACACGGCCTAGTGGGGCATGAGTTTGAAACCTGGATTCGGGACAGCTCATGTCTGAGGTCTCTTTGTAGCCCGCATCACACTAACGATGTGGTCACAAACTCATTACTATATCATTTTACTGCAATTTGCTGTGGATTAAATAGATCTTAAAGGAATGTGTCAATCCATTCAATGAAAAACAGGAAAACAATAGTTTTGCTACATTTAAATAAGCTGCACTGCTCATCACAGTTGGCATTAGCAAATAGCAAAACTGTGAAAAGTTCCGTCTTAAAGATGGCTGCTATTATTGCTTGTATTATTTAGCCATGTGATGTTCTAGCAAGTCAATTTGAGGTTGCTGAACAACGAACCCAGGTTGAGGCAAGTGTGCAATGACATAGGAATGTTGCTTTCACAATGCTAACTGGTGCAATGATATGCTTTAGCATTACTTGTTAAGTTTTGTACCAAATCTTTAAAACTAAAGAAACAGACATTAAATACAGGTTTGTCAACTATATTTAGTTAAAGTTACATTTTTCACTGAACTGTTATTTAAATATAGAAATAGGGTATAATAATAAACAACATTCAGTTACAATGAAGAAATACATCAGAACAATCACCTCTGTGGCAGAAGTCTTTCATTGGTAAGGTAGCCAGGTTTGTGGATGTCTTTGCTGTAGTCTGCGTATTTGGCCTGTACAGAGTACGACGCCAGGAGCACTGCAGTCTCTGGAGGGCAGTAATTTTCATCATTGAGAATGGCCTCCTTCACCTAAAAAGAAGAGCAAACCTGTACTGACCAGCATACTGCCCAAGTTCTCAGTCTAAAGTTAGCATACAGAGTTATGTGTATCAAACTACAAGCTAAGAGTGCTAATTGTGGATTATCTTTGTAAACCTCAAGTCAGGATTAGGCTTATGGGTTTAATACCAATTCTTCTGCTCAGCTGTGAGAGAATGCTGAATCACCCCAAGACCAAAGTTTCCCAATCCAGGCCTGGGAATGCCACAATGTGTGCTGGCTTGTTTATTAGGTAATGAGATCAGTTCTGCCAAATAAAACAAAAAAAATGTGCAGAGCTAGTACTGGCCAAGTCTAGCAGTGTTTTGATATCTCTTATGCCCCCATTGATTATCCCTGATTATTTTGAAGTGAAGTTTATTGAAAACCCCTTGGAGGGATGAGGGATGAGATCAACATACATGTAGGCTACAGCAGCAGAAAAGCAAGGCTGTTCACAAGCCAGGACAATACAATACTTCAAAAGTGTACGTTCTCAAATGTATTATGATTGGATGTTCAAACTGAGCTTTATGTTACAAACTGCTCCTATTATCACCACTTATTATGAAACCTTGTTGCCCTACTCTGCTGGTGCATACACAAGGGCAAGGGACTCTACAAGAGCTAAGCAGTGGTTTTTTCATTTTCAGTTAGTTTGACATCAGTCAAAGTCGATGTGAATCTTTAAAAACAGCCAATAATTTTTTTACCAAACTCTTTACCCTCCCATAACAATAACTCCAATGCAGACAAGTTAATTTTATTAAATCACTAAAATAACAGTGGCTAGCTAACAAGTTAGCCAACCTTAACAGAATCGTACTGAAGGCTGTTACATTTCTGTCAAATGCAATAAGCGGCCCAAAAATTCCAAAAGACCAATAATCTGTAAAACGAAAGAAAAAAAGGAGAGAGAAAAAAAAAAAAAAAAAAAAAAAAAAACCCAGATAAACACTACCTGCAGGAAAAAGAGACGCTGTGTAATCTCCTGAATCAGTTCTTCAGAGACATCCTCTGGGAAGAACTTTGCCCTGAACTTGAACTGCAAAGGGTTCTCCTTCTTCACATCCTGCTGGGTCACCTATAGAACAAAGTGTCAAATAACACAAAGACTATACAACCAAACTCAATAGCACTGCAATTTAAACAGCATAAAATGAAATTGAAAGATTAACTCTCATTTAAAAAGGAATAGCCCAGGCAAAATATATGCTGCTCCTCATGGTACAAACAATGTAAATGTACCCTTAAAGGTACATCATGTGTTCACTAGTTTGCATCTTTAACTGAACATTTTTAAACATTAAAATAAATATAAAAGTGGAATCAACTTCAAACATATTCACTACAATAATTATGTTAAACTAAAAGGTACTGAAGATGTATCTTCAGGGTTCCACCCCAGTGACGAGGGGTAGTGCTACACTGCATTCTGACCACCTCATTCCTAGAAGTGGCCTAAATACTTTCCTCTACAACCACTTGTTAAAGAAATCCAGCTGTACATCATCATGACAGTTCCACACTGCACTGTCAGCTGGAATCAATTTAGTCTCCACCATTATACACTCATTTTCTTTTTCCCTTTCTCTCTCTCACACATGCACATACAGTAGTTACATAGTAGTTACCTGAAGAGGTACACAGGATTAAAGAAATTAACTTTACATGGATTAAATAAATGTCAGCAAGCAGAGTCTCACATTATGTCCCATACGCTTTATACAATAGACACTTCCTCATATGTACCATTTTATTTATATACATGGTCATATCAGAATACTATGCACACCCCTGGTTTTGCTGCATGTAAAAACCATACATACACATTACACTTATATAGCGCCTTTCTAGACACCCAAGGACGCTTTACAATAGACACTTCATACACAGACTCCAACAAGAAGCGGCAGCCAGTCGCGCACAGCGTACTCTCAACCGGAAGCGACCGTCCACCTGGAGGACTGCATCGAGCACTAGGGGGATCACCCAGAACAGAGTGCCAACCATATCTGGGCAACATACATTGGTAAACGAAGATCCTCCCAACAGCATAACAGTGGTGTCTTACAGGCCACTGATACCTGAGGGGAACGATGGCCAGTGGTACAGAGCAAAAGACACACCACAGTGGACCAGGACAAGTCCTCCTTGGTAAATTGTTCAAACGTATGCAAATTGCGTGGTCTCTAAGCATGGACCCGAACCTTGAGCTCCCTCCACAGATTCTCGATAGGACCGAGATCGGGACTTAGAGGGCCACTCCAGAACCTTAATTTTGGTGTCTTTCAAAAAGTTTTTGACTAACTTTAATGTATGCTTTGGGTCATTGTCTTGTTGGAAGATGCAGCGATGACCTAACCTAGACAGGCATCAGACGTCATGATGTTATTATTCAAAATATCCACAATCCTCTTTTTTCTTGGTCCCATGCACCAAAGCAAGGCAGTACAGCCTCACAGCATTATGCTTCCACCAGCATGCTCCACTGTGGGGACAGTACTACACCAAAACAAAAGCAGCATCCATAAGCCCAAACAGCTCAAATTTGGTTTCATCAGACAGCCTTCCAAAACTCACCCTTTTTTCAGATTTTCTCTGGCAAAGCTCAGTCGGGCTTTGATATGCCGCTGCGAGAGCAATGGGGTTTTTCTTGGACGATGACCACAAAGTCCACCACAATGAAGAGCCCGTACAACAGTTTGCGTGAAACATCAAGTCAAGAGGAAGCCAGTTCAGCAACAATCATCTTTGCAGAGGTCTGGGAATTCTTGTTGAATCAATGTTTTTCACTGCAAAGGTCTGGAAATCTTGCATTTTTGACATTGGCCAGGTTTATTTTTAACAGACTTTGTTTTTTTGTGATTTGCAATAATGCAACACCGCTGATCTAGAAACCATGAAAAGCCTGTAAATGGCAGTATATCCTTCCTCCTGAAAATGAAGGTCAACCATCTTCCATCTGAGGTCCAGACTGATTTCTTTGTATTTTGGCATGATGACATTGCTTCTTACAAAGATTATAGAGCAACCGTAGAGTATCCTTTTCATTCAAGTGGTCAAGTCACACAGATTCTTGGAGTCACTTAAATAAGGTTCGGTGCTAATTGATTTTTCAGGTGTGGTTTCAAACCCAGTTAATTTGTTTTGAAAGCACAAAAATCACATGGAGGCTAATCATTTTGACCACCTCAGTTTTCACCAGATTTTTCAAAAAGTTATTAAATCTTGAATATTTATTTTACATTCCAAAGTGTACCAAAAAGGGGCCATATCACTGAGGAATGATCTACTATATGAAATTTTATGAATATTGCAAACATTGTTCAGTATTTTAGGGAAATACTCAAAAGTTCCTACGATTAGGCTTAGGAATAATAATGCTGACTTTAACTGTATTTCTTCTTTTATTTTCAGGCCAATAGAATTTTACATTTTAAAAATATTAAAAATGTAGATTTGGTTACTCTACATGCACATTTGCTAGTCCTGAAAAGGTCCTGAAGAGGAGGTGTTTTTCTACCAAGTCGAGACATTTTGCCCCCCCCACACACAAACACTTCCACAGTAGAGATCTGGCTGGAGGCTTCTTTTCACTGCTTGGCACTCAAAAGCAGGAAGGCCATTAAACTGCACATCTGAGGCCCACACTAACCACGGGCTAATCGGAGCTGGAGCTGTAGGGCTGGCAGGAGCTGTGGAAAGCAGGAAAAAAGTCCTCACCTTCTTATTCAGCTTCAGCCATGTGGTGTAGCCTTTGCTGTCTGTGTACTGCAACCCAAAAAACCAAACCTCGCGAAGGCCGACTGTCTTCACCACCTAAATGAAAGACAAGAGCAAGATGAGTGAGGAGTTCAAATGTGTAAAAGCAAGCATGAGGGACCGATTATTTTGAACGTGCTGCTGGGTTTCGGGTCATCTTTATGAATGAGAGCGAGAACACTACATGTCTAAAATCAACTATGAGGACAGATGGTTCCTGTTTGTTTCATGCTGTAGATCTTGATTCTTGCATTGGGAGAAGATGGACAGTCTGGGAGAGATGTAACACTGTATTGAATTGCATCATATTTCATCAATGTAGCTGACTCAAGGCTAAAACATTAGCTCATAGCTTGCAGATTAGTCTGGGTGAACCATAAAAGCAGCTTTTCTTTAAGTTTTGTATTCTAAGAAACTCAGAATTCTAAGAATTCTGTTAAATTGCTCTGTGCTGTACTAAAATCTCAAAAATTGTCCATTTAACTTATTTTTTTAATGAAGTTGTAGTCTAAAACTGGAAAAGGATGCATTAACATACCTGAGAGTTAAATAATCAGAAAACTTAAGGAACCACTGCACTGAAACAAGTTGAACTATCTACTATTTGTGAACCATCATCAAGGTCCATCAGGTTATTCTGGTGACCATATGGATAGTGTTTCTCCAGAACATCCTGTCTTCTGTTTGGGGTTCAGGCTTCATAATGGCTTGTTCATTATTCTTCTGACTGTATCCATCTTTCCTAGCTGCCCTCTTTCCCTTTTACCTTCCACAGCTCCAAGAATAACAGTCATCTCTTGTGAACTGGCTCTTATTATAATGGGTTCAAAATAAGAGGCTTAGTTTGGTTATCTGGGCTTCTATAAATTAGAATTGTAGCAAAATTACACTCCAGGTCACATGTGCAAACATTTATTACCAATTATCATGAGTTCAGAAGAAATTCCTGATATCAGATACTGTATCCAAGGATGTAGACAGTCAAATAAGTCACATTAAGCAATGCTGATAAAGAGATGCATTGAAGAAAAGTTCAGAGTGCCTCAGATGCTTTACATAACATTGATAATCTGCACAGTGCCATACAACAGGCAAATACATGTAGCTCACAGCAATGGAAAGTCTTAAATGGTTCACACAGCTCCAGATGTGGTTAATGAATTTGTGCAATTGACTGCAGCTCTTTGTGTAAATGACCATGGCTCAGTGGCCCTCCTGTGAGAACATACCCAAGCCAAAAGTGTGAACCCCAGTGTGAGAGAGAGGATACTGACATAGCAAATAAAGGCATACACTAACACTGCTGTACATCTGAGGACTGTTCTTAGCCATGTGGTGTCCACTTTTATAGGTAAGCAAGATTATTTCAGATGTTTCTATGATAGTGACTGGTGAGTTCAACTGCTCGTTAGCTACAGCCTCACAGCTCCAGTGGACAACTAAAGACGCAAACATGATTAGTGAATTTACATTTTTAGCTAAGCTACACTTTGGACGACAATTTTACTCGTGACCTCTACAGGTTCAACAATGTGTGTGTTGCCCTTATTGTGATTGGAATGATGTGATACTGCATCTTTATTAATGTCATCATTACTTGTTAACTGTACATTATACAATGGAGATAAGTGTGGCAAGTGTGCATTAATTATGTGTATTAAGAAGAATCAGATTAAAAGGTTATCACTGTTCAGTGCTCAGGAAACGCTGAATGGCAAATTTGGCAATAATGTGCAAATAATAAATTGCAAAAATGTACGCTTGTGATTTTTAGATTTATTTGCATTCATAAATGCATGTCTACATTTGTGGCAACTGGGGTATAAGTGGGATAATGGTCTTGGATTGTGGTGTTGACTGTGTGCATACATTTTGTCCAACAGGACACCGCAATACCTATTATGCCTTACATAAACAACCATAACTAGCAATTAAGTACAGCAGCTGAAATGAGCAGACTGAGGTCTATAAAATTAAGGATGCACAACCGAGGCTAATTCATAATCCAGCTGACAAATGTCTCAAAACCGGTGAACAGAGGTCATAACACTGCAGCGTTTCATAGTCCTGCACTAGCAATAAAACACAAAGCAGACGGTGTTCTAGACAGTAGGTGGCTGTCTACATTCATAACTGGCCGTTTAAGTTGTCATTTTATTTTTAAAAGCTATTTTACAGTTGACAACATGGTATATATACATAATATAGAACTGATTCACTGTCTACCCTGTTTACACACTAGAATCAGCAGAGAACTGATTAATTTCTGTTGATCATGGTGTTGATATTGGGAATGGTTATATAAACGTGACCACCTGAGAAAGTCTCACCTTGCCTCTTTATTTGTCCATCTTCTTACAATGTAGCTTAATCATAGCTGCATGTCATGAACACAAGTATAAACTGATTTAAATTGATCATGTTTAAATGTGGGCTTGACCCCTTCAAGAGCAAACAAATACCGTAAACTCGGATTACTAAAACGTACAGGAAATGTGCAAATATATTCATTTATGAAAAGATAAAAGCTGGTCACTGGCCAAGTCGATTGTAAAGAAAGTGGAATCAGCCATAAAAAATTCATAATCTGCTTTAAAGAGAGACTGTCTGTGTGGATGCCATTCAGGGCCATATCTACAGAGACATGACTAATGCCACATCACTTTCCTGTAAAGGTCCCAAGGCTACTTCTGTCCCAGCAAAAATGGGCACTGGAGCGGCAGAAGAGCACCCTGACTCGCCTCTCTTACTGCAGTAGCACTTTAAAACTGATCTAGAATTAGTCTGCTGTATACAATTGCTGACCTTTGCTTTTAATAACATGCAAACTATGAGCTGTTCTTGGGTCAGTGTGAAAGGGTAACTTGAATCGACACCCTGCAGCCCTCCCTCCATCACTCCATGGCACCGTGGCCCGTAATGCGGAATGCTGCCCGGGGGAGGCGAGAAGAGCTTTCTCTTAAAGAGACAGAAGAGTTAAGGAATGCACTGGAACAACAGAGGAGGAGATCTTCAGATGTCACAACTGTATGATTCCATTTAAAACTACTTGGGAAATAACCTCCCTGGACAAAAAATGCATCATTTTGTATGTTTAAGGTGTTATTAAATTCAGGCTACTGCAGATAGTGTTGCACTAGGAAGATCTGTCTATAAATAACCGGGGTGCGTGATGGGATTCACAGATTGAGAAGAGGTGGTACAGTGATGTGAATGTCTTGTTTTATGTGTGTAAGATGGGTCACAAAGCAGATGTTCATGATTAGCTAAAAGGAGTGATTATTGCATTTGGGTATGCCAAAGGCCATAGTGTGAAGGAAGTAGCTGAATTTGCAGGTGTACTAAAGCACACGCTCATACGCTCTACCAGCACTTGCAAAAATTCCAGTCTACAGGAAATTCTTTGACAATAATTAACATGAGAAAATCAGTACACAGTACCACCTCTTAATTTATGCATCCTGTCAACATACCCCACTGGGATTTATAGCCTGATCAACCTTGTGCAACACCATCTGCAGGAGTCTGAGGTTACCACCACCACCACTATAAACATGCAAGGTCATTATTTTTTTGTCTGGAGAGCTTGCAATACAGCTTGCCATTTCAATTTATCCACAATATGAGGATTTCAATTTCTCCACTATAAGGGCTGTGTACCGTCAAGAACCTGGCAATGTACTAGGTATCATGAAACAAGGACTATTAGTCAGTGGGGTGTCCTTATACTACTTGTTTAACATTGGAATGGAAGAATCTAATGGCTGAAGATTCAACACCATCTAACTTTCAGGGGTTTAAATACAACTCTAAATGAACCACTGACATCTATCTTGGTATGTAAAGCTGATGAAAAATATATTCAATATCACAACAAAGTATTGCAATACTCAAGCGTGTCAATATTTTCTTACACCTCTAATGTACACTGTGTGAACAAATGTGACCTAACGTGAACTTGGGATATGTTAAGACTGTATGCAAATCTGATCTGTTGAAATGACTGTCTGCACTGTTATCACTATTATTTGCAAGTGAACAGATCAGATTTGCATGTAAAATCAGGTATCATGTTTTCTCTGTTAAACTATGAAATCAATCAGGGTACACTCTAGATATTCCACAAAACAAATATGGTCCAGCCATGTGAACACAGTCTAATTTTGCAGTGCTACATCATATAATGTTAATATTGTGAGAAAGATATGGTAAACATATCTATTACATATAAACTTTGAAATACTTCAAGCCTTTTTTGTTTTACGGATGATCAGTATGATCAACAGTTCAACAAAATTAGAAATTCAGAATCTCAAATTATTAGAATATTGTATTTTGAGTTAGTAAATTACTATTCAAACAGTATTAACATTAAAACAAACAAAAACAAGAAAGCAGAAATGTCACTTTACATGCAGTACACTCACTGGCCACTTCATTAGATTCACATATTTTGCATCTACACCAATTGTCCATTTTAGCTCCACAGACCATATAGGTGCACTTTGTTGCTCTACATTTACAGATTGTAGTCTACTTTTACCCTGTTCTCCAATGATCAGGACCAGCTGTAAAATTCACAATTCATTTGCAGCATATGAATACATCGATCATATTATACTACTTATAAAATAAAAACCTACATGCAGCCATCACTGGCAAAACAAGTAAATAAATATTACTTTGAGAGACCAAAATGTGTTACAAATCCAGTTAAACTGTTGATTTTCTCTATTTATCTATACTCAACGGATGAAAACATTAAATTCAGGAAATGAGCAAAAGGTCCATAAAAATAAGGATGCACAACTAGAAATAGCCAAGATCATAATAGGCAACATGATTAACAATCAGCTAATTAACTTTTGATTAAGATTTTAGTTGAATTTTATAATACAAATAACATGCTAGGTAAATGCAGTAGCATAATTATACACAAGTCACTGTGCTAAATAGCAGGTTTATTTTTGGTACTACAACATAGTGTATCAATTATTCATGTAAACCTAGTTAATAATAATAAATTAAAAAAAAAAAAAAAAAAAAAAAAAAAAAAAAAAAAAAAAAAAAAAAAAAAAAAAAACATTTTGCATTTTATTGTAATTCAAAGGAAAATGATCACATGACAATGGGGCAGCTGTGGCTTGGTGGTTAGGGATCTAGGTTGCTGGTTCGATCCCTGGGCAGGTCATGACTGAAGTGCCTAACTTAACCAACAAATGTAAGTAGCTCTGGATAAGAGTGTCCGCTAAGCGCCTCAATACATTTAGAAGGTAAATTACAATCAAGCTGAAACAACTGTTGCCACCACAATAACTTGTAATAATTATGATCCTACACAAATGCAATACACAACTTTTAACAGTCCAAGATTATATTATAAATTTTGGGGTACAATTGTATTTTACTGTAGAACTCAATTCAAATACCAAAGTCGTGAAATAATATTTTTTTAGATTCTTAACATACAATGTTTCTGTAACTCCTGAGATCAATGGCAGCTTCACTCACTGCAACTACATAATATTGAAGAAATGTTCCTAAATTAACATGCAATCAATGAAGAAGCCACAATCTAGCAAACCTTTTATGGACACTCTTGTTTAATGGACTCAAGGAATCGATTAAATTTCTCAAGAGTGGCTAAAGGCACAGCTCATGAGGGACTAGAGGTGCTTTGAACAACAGAGATCGTTCAGTGAAAGTGGCCTCAGTCAATAGTAATGGAGCATAATGCATTGAGATGTAGTGAAGTAAATAGATTTGTTTGAGAGAACTTGTGGGCTAGAGACAGGCTTTCCATGCACTAATACCGAGTTTCCCATGAAAAACCTCAACCAGTAACATCATGGAACAAAGTGAAAAACTGGACTTCTATCAACACAAACTGCACATTTCAATCAATATGATTTAATCCTTTAAAAAACAGGGAACAAAAAAGCCACGGATACTAAGGCATCCCCTGACTATCAAATGAATATTTCAGCCATTGGCATTAATATTGCAGAAAGCGTACGTGTTGCCTATGGTTAGCAACGCAGCAGGGGGCTAAGCCATCATGACCACCAGAGAGATATAATGCATAAAATTAGCAAAACCACTGTCCTGTACTATACAGCAGTTGAAACACAGAGCAGTTCAGATGAACAACCTGAAACCCAAAGACAATGTGAAGTGAATTTAAAGAGGAATTCTACGGTGTCTTTAAAAAATTCTACACAATTGAGTTTAATGGGAAAGGGTTCACTTTGTAAAAAAAAAAAAAAAAAAAAAAAAAAAAAAAGTTCTAATGTTACAGAAAATCAGGGGTTGCCAATTGTATGTTTACATGAGTTTTAATATATAACAATTAAGGCTAGGTATGACATGCTACAAAGGTCACTATACAATACAACGACGTGTAACATATCAATCTTTAGCTTTTTATTTGCAAAATTTACCTTAACATTAGTTTTGTAAGTAACTACATTCGTAAAAATCTAATAAATTAATTGAGAAAACAGCAGCAAAATGTCTGCTAATTTCATTTTACCTTAAAATCGGTTTTGTTTGGCTTTTTTTTCCTTCAAAAAAATGGAAATAGTGACAAATAAATGTATGCATGCATGCATGTATGTTTTCATGTATGCATGCATGTATGTAATGTATGCATGAATGCATGCATGGGAAGCTCCTAGGTGCTGTATTACAGGTGTAGTTTACTCAAAGATGCATCTCTGAGTGCAGAGAAACAGGAATGCACTTTAATTACAATGACGGTAGCCTATGTATGAATGAGTGCTTTTTTTAACTGCTTGAAAAATCAGTTAAAATGTTTTAAACTGAACTCCTCACAAGATACAGCAAAACGGTAAAATACAGCAAAATATGGTACAAAATGGTTCAACTAATTGTTTACAAAGTATTCCGTTGAAAACTACGGAAAGTTATGAATGTAGAACTAACCAAAATTTCTATACTTGGTGCATTTCTTCTGCTGTGTTGGGGGCACTTCCCAACATGTACTGTATATCTGTTGGTAGTATTGATATTACACAACGCGAGTCTGTCCACCTCCAGTGCAAACAGTACAAAAAATTCTTTCAAGAAACTCCTGTTGACTCCTTGGAAATTAATCTGGTTATAATTCGATTTGCAAAACAATCATTTGAGGAGAAGGTAAAATCTTACATAACTTACATGAAAACTAAAATGGATAGAAAAAGGTCAAAGAAATATTTAAAACAGGTCAAATGTTAGAAACATTCCCCCATTAACAGCAACAAGCAGTCACATTACAAAGGCCTGAACAAAATGGCAAGAAAAAAAAAGTTAAAAATCAGCATTACCGGTAATCACAAAATACTATAATTCTCCAATTTAAAAAAATAAAAAAATTCAAATGTCTGGTTACAAAATCACCACCACTGTCAACAACTTTGACCTGGCAAATGGTACATATCAAACCCATGTGAATGACTGCCCACATCAACATTTTAACCACGCAGAAATTACGCTGATTCTGGATCTCAATTGGTCAAAACAGACAGAGTGACGAACTAAAACAAACAGCAGACCTATGCAGATATGATCGTTAATGCTACATTAATAATCATTTGTATCTGCAGAAGTTAGAAAACCATCACCCACATGGCATCACATGAGATGACCTCACCACACAATGACAAAGCAGCCCAGTCTTATAGCTGTGGTTCTGTTGCATCCCAATACAGTAAGTCACTGTTAAGAACTCTCACAAAAACAGGAGACTGCTGACATGATTACTTCCTCCTACAAGGAAAAAAGACTTCTGGGAACTGAACAAAACCTGGCAATTTAAAGAAAAATAAGCCTCCAAGGTTTCCTAGTTCAATATTTCAGTTTAACTTCAAAATTATCCATTTTATCCCACAAGTGCCTGGCATTTCTTACTACCCCAATTATAAGACAAGCGTTACAGAATATCTATTATATACAGCTCTGGAAAAAATGAAGAGAGCACTGCAGATAAGTTCGGTTGGTTTTACTATTTATTTTAAATAAAATTAACTATTTGTTTTCTTCTGTATAATATAGACATCATTAAAACAAATTTAAATGTAAAAAAATCATTAATAGGGTAGGGCTGGATGGGTTGGGGGTGCTGACTAAAAGGGACGTGTGGTACCCCTGTAAAAACGTGGTGCCTCACGCACAGCACGTGATCCATGTATGTGGAGCACCGCCCCCGTTGGCAAAATAATTCATGAGCTATAAGCTTTACCAATTAACAGTAAAACAGAAAAAGGCTTGAAAGGTCACTTTACATGTAATGAATATAAAATCAGTTTATCTTATTAAATTATGAGTCAAAAAAATTCCACAATATTCTATTTTTTAATATATGATTATGTGATGTTCAATAACAGCAAACACGGTCCATAGTCAAATTCATAACACAGGCACTTCATAACTGACATCAACATATATTTGATAGACATTTTCTGACCAATTTCCTCTCTCTCCTCATATAGATGTATGAGGCATATGTAGGCTGGCTACAAAGTAAAAAGAGCCACATACCTTCAACACAGCTGAATGTATACCTTTGATGTTCTATGCAATCAGAGTGAGAGAACATCTGCACCCTTTAAAACCTCTTTCACGTAATTTTGCGTTGAGCGACGTTTGTCACCTGGACTATAAATTGGCCTTAAGTGTTACTGTAGTGTTAAGAAAATCTAATTTAAATAATACCTTAGTTGTGGATCATTGAATTGGCATACTCTGGATTTTTTGTGTGCCAACAATAAATCAGTTGAGGCTTCTATACACATTTTCATATATCCAATGCATGTTCAACATTTGCAACTATTTTCTATTCCCTATGGATGTAGAAGTACAATATAATTACTATTATAGTACAGTGTATTGGTGTACTGCATAGAGTACACATGGAAACAGTGTCACTGAGCATGCATTAACAGTCCCAGCGGGGCTAGGTACAACCTTACTGTACTAACTAGGGAGCCTAATGTGAAACAACAGTTAAGGTTTTAGTAAAGTGCTAAGTCAGTTAAAGCTTGGAGGGGGTGGGTCTGGCACCCCAGGCCTCACTATTGTGTGGTGGGTTTAATTCAGTAAAAACATTAACTAAAGAAGTGCCTACCTGAAGATCCCTGTGAGTAACTAGTGAGTGTTTATAGAGAGATATGGTTGTTTCGATATGGGTCTGGGCCCATGTGTAACCTCAGTGTTAAGTGCAGGATTTTTGTCTCCTTATCCCATCAGTCCACACAGGACTTTTTAATGATTTGTGGCAACATAGGTGTAGGATGAAGTGTAGGGGTTTGACAGCAGCACTTTTGGCCTCACAAGAAAGGTGCACGTGACAGCAGCAGTGCACTTACCTGGTCAAAGAGTTGTTTGCCTGTGGTATTTGGCTGGATGGCAAACTCCAGCTCTGCATCCATTGTCGTCACCCGTACATTTATCTGAGAGGGGGAGAAAAAAAAAAGGTCAGCATTTTCACTACTGATTTTTTTCCACTACAAAGAGCTTTAAATTATGAATAGGGATATGCAGTATACTTAAGATACGCAGTACTTTGCAAAAGTCAGTCACATAAGCTCATCTTCTGAAATTATTCATCTTGGCAAGAAGTGTTTTATGTATAAAAACATAGAATAAATACAAGCTAATTAAAAATAGTCTAAATTTTGCAAGTTTGTCCACCAAACTAAGTCTGGTTCCAGATGTTCTGCTCAATACTCTTCAGCCTAGTTGGCAAGTTATATGTTTACATTACTTGTTAGTTATAGCAGCTATATTCCTGGATTTATTAGATTCATCAGCAGCACAGCTGACATAATGAAGTACTGAACAAACAAACCAGGTATTACATGAGTACGCATTCGTGCAGGTTATGTAAATAAATATCTAATTATGTAACTAAACGAAACAGCAAAGCCAAGACTGCTAAGAGTTAAAAAGAAGTCCTGGACAATGACAAAGCCAGCTGTTTGATTCACGTGTGCAGGAAGGTCAGACTCAACTGGGTCACTCATTCTCTGGCAGCACAGTGGGGGAGCGGCTACATGTGTCATCAGCTGACATCAGCACTGAGACATACAGCTTGCTTTTCCATTTTTCTGTGCAAACAGTGACCGTTCATGCGAATGTGTCATGCATGCACATGTCTGTGTGTGTGCTGGCGTGGTTGAAATGTGAAAAAAAGAAAAGATCGTGATCGGTCACCATGGGTTGCAGGCTTGTGGCCTACAGTGGAAAAGAGTAGAGGACAACGAATGTGTTTTACAGGGTTGATACCAATCATTATTAGTCAGCATGAACAACAATAACCAATACTATGAATCAATAATCATTTAGTATAAATTTTATCATTTTAGGGTGATAAATTACAAGAATTCACTTTAAATGAAAACACATTATGCTAACATAGTTTAATGTTAGAACATGTGAATGACAATTGTAATTGTGGTCCACATTAGTGATTGACCAGGTTTATCAGTGGCCAATGCTTTTATTTAATGGCTGATGTATAATGACAATATTTTGGTTTTTTTCGCTCAACTGAAAATATTAAAATAAATAAATAAATAAAATTTGTTGACTTAGAAGAATGGTTCATCAGTCATGCCTCCATCTGACTGCATATGGTGAAACTGACACTAGCTATTTTTTGTTTACTTGCCTCAATGGACTAAGGACAATTGTGTAAAAATAATCAGCTGATGTTGATGGCCAACCAATGAATTGGTCCATCACTAGTCCAAATGTAGGTGGGACTTTTGTTTTAGGGTGTTTCTCTGCTCTGAATCAGAATGAGTTTGTTTAAACTTGGACCATTTCCCCACTATTTGTTTTGTTTCCATACAGGCACAAACCTAAATGCACCAAAATGTGCTCTGACAAATCACACAAACACGTTGCCTCTTCTGAATGGTCAGAGATGTATGGTGCAGGAGCAAGAAAGTAAACACTAGAGCAGCAGTAAGAGCAAAAACTCGGTACTGTTCATTTGATCCGCACCCGAGTGTGATTACTGTTTTCACACCTGACGAAAGTAACCGGACCAAGGGAGCAAACGAACTAGAGTCGGTTTTAATCGGACCACATAATGCTAGTGTGAAAATGCCTTTAGACACACAAATATCAGGTAATCTGAGAACATACTATATGTATAGCACATGGCCAGTAAGCCACCAACATTAGAATTTAGAAACACCAGAATTTTCCATGTCGTTTCATGATGCCTCCACAAAACGTGTGCAAAACAGCTGTACTAAAGCCTATACAGGTTGTGGGAGACACCAAAACTGAACTAAAAGCAGCGGCACTGTCCTACATCACCCTGCTACTATTGAACATCAAGTATCTGGAGTAGCAGCCTTAGTGGATTTTAACATTGTTTACAATTGTGCAGTGGGGTAGTGTATGCGAGCATTGACTGTTTCCTGTATGAAGGTCAGTGTTTATAGATAAACAGTAGCTGCTTCAGATCATCAATACTTCACTGCTGCAATTTAACTACTCCAAGTAATGACTGGAATACAATGTCAATCATGAAATTCTTGTTGCTTACTGTACAAATTCTAAACCATAAACAGTGAAGCGCAAATGCTAATCTGCACTCTCAGCACTCTCAAAGGCCAAATCTTCCACTGTTCTGAACAGACTGTACTGTCCCAGCCCTGTGTGCTCTTTTGCAGAAGTGTAGTGAATGATGGAGCTCCGTCATTGGCTAAAGGTGTCCCTGGTTTGCTGCTGCATGGATTAGTGCACAGCTAATGGAGGAGGGATGAGCTACAGGGCATTCTTTATCCATCCCCCTGCGTATGTGCGCATGCGTCTACCTTACGTCACCTTATGGTGCCTTGTTACATATGTATGAAGTACCTTAGTTACCTCCACTTATCACTCTCGCTCTCATGCATGCGCGCGCACAGACACACACACACAAACTCTCGCTATCTCCATCACACACACCCCCCAATGCAGCAGAAAGGTGATCCAGGTATCCGTGCTCTTAGGATTGAGTTACTGCAGAGCTGCTGTGCCTCGGCCTCTTGTCTCCACGTCCAGGCCTTCCTTTCTCCTCTCTCTTCCTCTCACTACCATTAATTTCTCATGAAAGTTAGGGAGCGTACATCATGGCGGGATGTCACATCTTTTCTTTTTGAAATGACCACAAACGTAATGTGTTCATCTTAACCTCCATGTCACACTTTAGACAATATCGTCAGTAGCCAAGAGTGTCCTTTTTATACCCCTCCAAATATCTCCGTCACCTTTTCTTTTTCCATATCTCACTTTTTCTCCCACTCTTTCCTCTGCCTGTTAGTCTCAATCACACTCTCCACGTCTGTGTCTCTCCCTCCCGTCTGCCTTCGATTTCTCTCACCATCCGTCTGTCTCCCCTATCTTTTGTGTTTGCCTCACATAGGCTACTTGTTCTAAAAAAGTTCTCTTCACACAAAAGTTGATTGGCGTTTTAAATGTGCTCTTTCTAAAAATAGTTACATTTTGTAAATGTACTGAAATACATTTTCATTATTTTAACCATGTTTTTAAATTTTGCGTTTAAATTCATCAGTGCAGCCTGTACTGCGTTAGGTTAGTAACAATAAACTAGGCCATCACACTAAAAAGAGCAATGCTCCTCACCAATAGACAATACAATCAACATTATCCACATTCTATCACAGTAATAGAAAAGGTACTAAGACCCCAAGACTGTAGTTTCAATACTACATGATTTAGGGAAAATATATAATTACTATTTTTAGATTAATATTGCGAAAACAATCTAAATTACGGTTATTTTCTAAAAATTAAGAAAAAATTATTTTCTACTTTTTTTTTTATCAAGACCACTAGAATATCCACTTATTTCTGGTTTGAGGCATGACCCCTGAATGTAGTGTGCCAGACTGTCAATAAGTTGGTTGTAAAATAACGACACATGAAGGTTTGGTTGCTCTGGACTCGTGCAACTTATGTATGGCAAGTTAACAAGACATGTCTAAGGTAAAATGAACACTTAAGACAACACTTTAAATAATGTAGGCTACAAAAAAAAAATGCAGCTCTTTCGATTTGAAAATTGCACTCTTACATTTTTGGTTTTTATATAAAAATGATTTTAGCCCTAGTCTGAAGGAGTTTGAGGTTAAATGCTTCTTAAATGTATAAATATTTGAATGTCAGTGATGTGAAATGGTTAAACAGACTTCATTACACTACAAAGCAAAATGTATTTCAGAACTGATACAAAATATTTCAAATGTTAGGTAGGATAACATTTCCAGTTGCATGTTTGAATGCCAACAACCTGAAACAGATGAATGTTTGAACGCTTCATCTAATATTTATATTAACAATGGCCTCTCAAGAAGTTTACTGGAAATGCCCGCCTATTGTAAATCACTGCGGCTTGTGGAAACTGTTGTAATAACTTATTATGCCTCGCCCTACTAAACATTCCCATTTCTGCTTGGCATGTAAGTTAAGATGAATCTCCAGTGAACTTTTAAGAATGGTGCATTGTCTAAGCAAGGCTTTGATTACCAGTTATGTAAGTAATTCAGTTCAGGCAAAGGCCACGAGTGAGCAATTGAAATGAGAAGAAAATAGCCAATTGTTTGATGGTCCTCAGAGTTGCACAAATGTAGGTGGATGAACAGTTTTAGGCACAGAGTACTATAAATCAATCCATTGTTGGCCAGTAACTGTATCAAGTCAGCACGTCAGTAGGTCATCGAAGTTCATAATTTAACTCAAAAAGGTAAATTGTCATTAATTACACAAAGTGTCATTTAAAGCCTTTTTTGCTTTAATGTTGAGACTGTTTAAATAATATTTCTCTCAAAACGAAATAATATAATAGTTCAAGGATATTAGATTTCAGATTTTTACAAATATCCCTGCATTACAATTTTGCTATACTGCCCAATCAATATAATTAACGTAGCAATAGCAAACGATTACTGGCATCTACCCTGCTATGACTACAATGAGTACAAACCCAATATGCATGCTTTAACCATTTTCAACTTCTAAACATTCTACATTTAAAACGTTAATCTCAGTCTAAACATCACTAGGCGTATTCAACTGTCTGCACACGTCTGAGGCAATTAAAAGCTCATGGAGTGATTAAGTGGCCTCATGTTTGTGCAGCGATTAGGCAGGCGGCTCAGGCTGAAAGTGTGGACTAACTGAACAGAAGCATGGCGGGTGTACAAGTACTGAATGGAGCTGAATAATTGACAGCAGAAACAAGGCTCTCTCACTTACACACTGTTTAGAGCACATATTTCAGCATCGGTTACATAATGAAAGAGGTCATTAGTGTGAGATGTCTATGTATTTAAGGAAACGCTTAACACAGTTTATAATTAGCTTGAACTGCAAAAGATCCACACCTCACTACACATACTCATCTCATAGCCTTTAACCCCTTTAAATGGGGGCCTATTGTCATTCAACAGCTACACATCTACTAACCACTATATAAGTATCATCTACACTCACTGGCCACTTCCGTAGGTATCTACACTCTTTGTTCTTTTCATCAGCTTCAGGAGCCAATTGCTGTTTAGTAAGAGTGATGGTTTTAAACACCTCAGTGTCACTGCTGAAGTGAAAATAAGCCAAACAGCATCCTGTGACCACCAACAAAGGACTACAGGACTAAGACAAGCTGCAACAACAAATGAGTTACTGTCTCAAGCACAAAAGTTTGGGAAACCTTTAAAATGCCTGGATTTTGTAAATTTAAAAAAAAAAAAAAAAAAAAAAAAAAAAACCCCACACAGGCCAGACAGAGATTAATCTTTTCAGAATTAATTCCATCTATAATGTGACATATATGTACAATTCTACTGAAAAACAGACTCAAATCACAGGGAGGAAAAATTAAAAAATAAATGTGCTTGCATAGATATGCTGTAACTGGGGGTATGGCTGTGTTCAGAATTAACTAATCACTTCCAGACACTGCTTAAATAATGATTAATTTAAAGCAATTCTGATCAACACAAAATAAAACTCAGCTGTTCTAGTAGGATTTTCCAACAGCTCATATATCAAAGGGATCTCCTTCAGGAGAAGCAGAGAAACATTCCCAAGGCATTAGCTATACCACGGAACACAGTGAAGATGGTCAGAAAGAAGTGGATAAAATTTGGCACAACAGTGACATTACCAAGAATTAGACTTCTCTCCAAAACTGATGAAGACAAAAAACAAATCTGATGAAGGAAGCTGACAAAAGGCGTACAGCAACATAAAAAAAATTGCAGAAATTTCCAGCAAGTCCTGTTTGTGTAGTACATGTGACAATCTCATATATTCTTCATATGTCTGGGCTGTGGGGCAGGGTAGCAAGACATATGAAGAATATGAGATTGTCACATGTATGCATTTTCTTACAAAGAAAAAACATCCAAGCTCAGCTACGTTTTGCCAAAATCACGTGGGAGAACATGTTATGGTTGCAATTCCAAAATCACGAAAACCACACACACGGTGAAGCATGGTGGTGGCAGCATTATGCTTTGAGGCTGTTTTTCTACATCTGGAACTGGGGCTTTAGTCAAGGTGGAGGGAAGTATGTACAGATCCAAATAGTTGATTTTGACGGAGGGAAAACAAAAAACAAAAAAACAAAAACAAAAAAAACCCCAGACGCTAATGTTAACAGAGGAATTTCATCTTTCAGCACAACAATGACCCAAAGCATACATTCACATTGATCTTCTGGTGAAGTCATTCTTTTGTCAAAGTTATGCAATGTGGGTTGGCCTGAAGAGGGCTGTACACAGGAGATGCTCTCACAATCTGACAAATGTGGAGTGCTTTTGCAAGAAAGAGTGGGCAGACTGCATAGTCAAAATGTGCCATGCTGATAAGACTCCTATCCAACAAGTCTGAATGCTGTCATACATTCAAAGGACAGTTCAACAAATATGTATTATCCATATTTATGCAAATCACATTATTTATTTATTAAAAAAAAGTTCTGAAATTATTTTGTGTCTGATTTTTTTTAAACAAAAGCATGGCATTGTACATTGTGAAGCAACAAAGTAGGTGTAACTAATAGAGTGGACAATGAGTGTTAAAATCTTCAGCAGCTGTGCTATGCCTGACCAACTTGTACCAGCACAACACACATTAACATACCAACACCAAATCAGTGTCACTGATTTGAAGCAAACTCCTTAATATGAAACTACTGAAGCATATGTATCTAAATTAACATGAAATTTTACCAAAATATCAAACACATCCAGAATATACAGGACCATGAGTAGGACAAACGCAAACATTTGGTGACCTAAAGTGACTGCAACCTCAAGAGTGCCTCACTGTCTCCAATAACAAGGCTACCTTCTGCTACTAGATCCTCTCTTAGCACAGGTTGGCCTAATGTCCAGACAGAGCCACACACACACACAGGCAGAGAGTGGAATGGCCGAGAAGTGACAGCGAGCACTGGGAGAAGGGAAGAGCTTAATTGTTGTTTCCGAGTCACTAACTATGAGTGTCAGTCCCTTTGTGTCACAAGTGGAGCTGGTGTCCAGCAATCAGCCGTGAAATGGCTGGCCTTTTGTATAATGGGTCTCGGAGCCAAAACAGAGCCGACCCTTGAGCCAAGTGGGACCTGGGACAGCAAAAAGAACACCACGCTCAGCTAATCCACTCTCTCCAGGCCGAGAGAGATAGTATAGGCATTGTTTTGGGGGGAGGGTTAAATAAAAAAGATTATACATAATCTAAGAGTACAAGCTTACTTGTGTCAACAAGATTACAACAGCAATAGTGTCTTTTCAGGGTTGGGTCACAACTGCTAAAAAAATGGCTAATACCCTACGCTGCTACAATCTTGGAAAGCTATGATTGTTTTTGTGGACTAGTTTATTAAACATCCAGGAGAAGACTGAACAATTAAGTGAGATTAGTGTAATGTATGCATAAAGGCCAAGTGTTTCACACAAACCATCAACAGACTATGGACTAGGGAATCGTTCACTTGGAATGGTAAGTGCTGTTACTATGGCATGGCGAGTATTCTTGCATGTATGGCATGTATTGAGCTGCCCAGTGGGTGTGAAACTGGGACAGATGGATAAAGCTTCAAATAGTGAAACCCATTGATTGCTTCTTACCAATCATTGTGAGAGGTACAACTACACAACCAACAATATGGTTCTACAGTATTTCCATCAATGAGAACTTCCTTTGGTCACCTGCTTAGAGTCGGAAACAATTTAAGATCACTGTGTCCAAAATATTTATCAAGTAATGCATTATAAACACATGGGTGGCAATCCACATCAATTCGTATGTATAGAAACAAAGTAACTGAGCTTTTCACCCTGTTCTCGAGTTAGTTTCAGGTTAGTTTAGCTCATGGAGTTATTTGTCAGCAGGCTGATTTGATTAGCACTTAGCCGTTAGCATTCTAATAGAGAGCTGAGGTGTTGGATGTAATGACCATGATACTGTGCCATTCATATTCCCCCAATATTAGATATTCATTCAATTAGAATTATGCTTTTTAATTAATCATTAACATTAAAAGTGTCTTGTAAATGTGTTATGTTCAGTGTTTCCCATAAACCAGGGGTCGGCAACACGCAGCCCTAGAACTGCATGCGGTTCTTTCATCCTTATGCTGCGGCTCCGCATGCAGTTTTGGTCCCATGCTGTTTTTACCATCCAAAAAGTCGAACACTAGGACCCAGCAAAAATCCAAGTTGCTCAATCTGAAGCCTGTTTGACTTTAGACTGCGCACAAGTTCACCGATTGGCCGTCTCCGCCGTCACTCCATCAAACACGTCTGGACTTGTAAACCGGTGTTTTGCAATTTGGCCCACAGTTGTGTTCATCTGCCACTGTAAGTTGTTAACATGTACGTTTGTTCTGCCTGTGTTATGTAAGCTAGATGCATTTTTAATATGAGGTTTCATATTATAATCCATTAACATCTGAATCTGTGTGCGCGTCTACTAGTCTGTGATAAGCCATCCATTTACATGCCTCCAAATTTAACTATCTTAAAAATAATTCAAAATTTCTGCTTATTTTTACTCAAAAATTAGGTATAATTATGTGTAAATGAAGGATATTGAACATACAGTCCAAACATAAGTGCAAAATTGGTGGTACTGAGTTGGAGTGAAGTTGACTATAAACATAGAATTGTGATCATTTTATGCTATTTGCTTAGCAGTATTAATATTTAATAATAATATTTAATAATGTATTATTTTATTAATGATATTCATTTTATTATTCATATTTATGATTAATAGTTTTTAGTACATCATTAATAGTAACTAGTATTTATTAATAAAATATAAATCATGGATTCATATTTATTAATACCAAATAATAATAATAATAATAATAATAATAATAATAATAATAATAATAATTTAATTTATGTTCAAGCACATGTTCATTACAATAATAAAATGTATTTTTCTTTATAGCACTTCATGGATTTCATAAAAACACACTATAGTTGTTCATACAAAGCGTAGAGGTTTTCTAAAAAAAAAAAAAAAAAACCAAACAGTATATACAGCGTTTTCATTTTAGATGTCAAAAAGTATTTGCGGCTCCCAGTGTTTTCTTTTCCGTGGAAACCGGGTCCAAATGGCTCTTTGAGTGTTAAAAGTTGCCGACCCCTGCCTTAAACTATCTACACTGATAACATAGCGTGATCGCTCCAACATGTATAATATGGCGAATTACCTACCAACACCTAGTCCAAAGCATTACAGATAAGCAAGCTGGCAGCCAAAGCAGCTTTGCCTGACAAAAAGTGAGAGACTGAGCCTTTGTGTGGGCCGTGTTGAACAGGACAAAGTCTTCCTCATCCACGTTTTGCTAATGTCAGAACATTAGCCAATAATCCATGTGGATAGATGCCATGGAAAAGATTGTAAAACTGTAATGGAAGACAGTCAATACTTCACAGTACTTTTATTTTGTCAGCTTTCAGTATGCAACCTAATCTGCAGTCACTGGGGCAGCTGACCCGGTCAATCCTTACAAGAGAACGTTAAGTGACAGAGCACCTGCCACTTGTGTGTACTGACAAGTGTATTCGTAAAGGAATGGAATTCACGCATGTTGAGACTGTCCTTGTGTTTCAGTGCATGCATGACACTTCCTTGAATATACTGAAGCTCCTCAGTCCGACAGTCCCTCTTAATTAAATGTGCAGCTGTTTGTTTGTAAGCCGTTTACAGGGGCTTTGGCGAGGGGAAGCTACAGACGGGGGATGTCCCGCCTCCTCCCCCTCCCACACAGAGCTGCTAATCTACCCCGCTGGGCCTGAAGGCAGCTGCCTGTCCGTCTGATTAACCCTCCTGAGGCCAAGGTGAGCAGGGACAAAAGGACCTGTACCTACATACGTGCCACACACAGCCTGGCAAGTTTTCCACACTGTTTAAGCTGAGCAAGGTAGCAGCATTGCACATCACACACTTCATCAAAGAGATCTCAATTTTATACAGCAGAATTTATATGATAAGTGTAGTACTTAGCATCGACACTGCAATTAGCCTTCCACAATCACATGTTTATTTACCAACAGGAAGTGAAACAAAGCAGAATTAACTGAAATGTGATGGCTCTTATAAACACAAGTGTTCTGTTAGTGTTATTAAAGCTTTAGAGATCAGCAGTGAGTGTTAGTCTGAGGTGGATCTGTGTTTGTAGCCACACTGGTACTGCCATGAATGAACAGACAGAAAGCAGAACAGCTGAACAGTTTTTTCCTAAAAGGGCCACTGAGCAGCCACTAGGGTTACCGAGAGTGAGTGTTCAAAATGATCATCATTTAACTAATGCAGCTGTTCAACAACGCTTTTGGGAA
>BRDA01008209.1:23773-44548 GCA_036984385.1 Crenuchus spilurus | reverse complement strand
GTCCTCCTGTCATTTGTCTACGACCTGACATGTACTAGTCCAGTTCCACTTATTTACGGTCGACCGACGAAAATTGACAAAAATGTCGTTGCACTCATTTGCTCTCTTCGGTTGTGACGGAGTGGGTGATGAGTACGCATGTTCGTTTTTCTGTGCTTTAGACTATACTGGTAGTGTAAGTTCAGCGTACAGGCGTCTAGTCTAAACATAGACTAGATCCTGGTGTATACTTTCACTGAGTTTAGACTAAACTTTTCTACCCTAAACTGTGCAGGTGTGGTCACAATTAAAGCAATTGCTATTAATACTGCTTTTTATAAGTAACTGCTGGTAAAATTCGTCGATGAAAAGTCTAATACTTTTAGTCATAGTTTTCGTTTTAAAATATTAGTTTTTATTTAGTTTTCGTCTCGTTTTCGTCGTGAAAAAAATGGTCGTCAATGAATATTTTTCGTCATAATTATCGTTAACGAAATTAACACTGGTGTGGACGTGTCAAATCCCATCTTTTCAAATCAGATTTGAGTCACTTTCATATGTGGTCCTAGATCAGATACAAATCTGATCTGCGGACATGCGACTTGAATGTGATGGTCATATCAGATTTCGTGTCTTTTTGCTTGTACGCATGAGTAGTGGGTGAGGCAGTGTTGGCTTCTCTCGTTTACTCACGTTGCTGTAAAAACAGTTAAAAGCAGCCAGCTGGCATTTATTCACCTTGACCTGATCATGTACAGTCCAGCATCTGTTTACTGTCCTCCTGAGCAAAACACCATCACACACCAACTACCAACATTTTACTAAAATCAACTGTCTCTCAAATACAGGGTTGCCAGATCCTCCAAACCTCCTACCGAATTTGTAAAGTCACTCTACACAAACGGAAACTAGCCCAAATCTAAAGTGACGCATACATTTCAATGAGCTTTAAAACGTAAATCTTCAAATCGTCCTCTCTCATTCAACTTCTGTTGTTTATGGGACATTGTAAAAGATATGCCTGCATTCTTTACACCAAAACCTAATCATGTTGTCGGCTGAATTATAAGTTTGAAGTCATCAAAACACCCAAAGAACATTTGGGCCAGGTCAGTCACATTTGCTCTTTAGTTACATAATGCCATTATGCATTTCTTTTTCCACACAAGTGCATTACTACCAACATTGTGATTAGCATACAATAAACAGTACAGTCAAAACACTTGATAAAAGCTAAACTCTGGCAACCACCACTCCCCAACTCCAGCCCCATTCCTTCCCCAGGATGTTGACCCAGACCTCTGGATCCCTGAATAGTGCAAACAAAAACAGGCATACGCAAAGCTGCTCGCTGCCTCTCTTCCTATGGGGCCCATTGGGTCATAAACACCCCCTGCAGGGTAGAGGGGACGCCTGATCGGACGCATGGCACCTTCTCCTGCTCGCCCCATGAATAATGTAGCACCCTCACATGCCCTATGGCCCCAGACCAGTTAAAGAGAGGGGGTTTACAGGGCAACGAGGCATGCATGTCTGAGTTACACACCTCTCAGGCTCCTCCATCCACTGGCTGAAAGAGACAGCTGCTAAAGACAGTGGTCTACTCATTAAGGTTTATGTGGTATTACAAGTATGTGAATAACATAAAAAGGATAAAGGCTAAAACCTACCAAAAGTAAAGATTTTTAAGTGTTGCTGTTCACAGGCTTTGTTCTACTCACATACTTAAATATAAGCACACAACAGTGACTGGAAATATACAGACTATTCTAGCTGAAAGGTATTCCACAATGCTGAATCTTTAACATTAGCTGGACAACTTGAGCCATAAAACAACCATGTCCAAACAGGAGGAAGATAAGGAACATTCCTAATGAACAGTACTGCCAGCAAGGTGTAGTGTAGTGAGTAACAATGCTATCTAGATTGGGGTTCTATCCCCACATCTGGCAAGCACACCAAACTATGCTAATATCAAGACCCCCAACCCTACATTTGCTTAAAAATTTAATATTATTGAAAAATTGTACATCACTGGAGGGTAAATGCTATAAATGTTAAATTCTCAGTGCTGAGCTAAAGCCGTCTGGCTAGCTTGAAATTACTGTTTTGTGGTATTACCCATTTTCAAGATTACTTCGACAAACTAACAGATTAAAAGCCACTTTTACAGAACAAACATGCAAATGTAATATATACAACATCAGATAAATAGGGCAAAAAAGGTGCATTGATCAGACTCTACAGACAATAAAAAAGGTATGCGTTATATACTCTGTTATTGTACATTATTAAATATTGCCCAGTTGGACTGTGAGTAATGGTATTTCAGTTTACAGATATTGCACAGTAATATTAAATATTGCACAGTAGGTAGGTAGGAAATTGGGGAGGTTGGGATGTTAGACTGTAAAGTCAATGAATGTCAAGGGCAGGTCCATTAAGTGCAGTGACTAAAATGTTACTCTTGACTACTCTGGAATCACTGTTCAGCATTATTTTAATATCATTTCCTTATCCCCTTTACCATTTAACCATTACCATTATGATGAGTTCTACATCCAATCATCCAACTCGTAGACAAGCCTTGAATAACATTTTTAATGAGAAAACACTTCCAATTGCATTTGTTCATATCTAGTCATATGCAATCTGCTGTGGAAGCTAATACACACCTGTTAGGTTGTGCAACCCGTTAACCAATGTATCACCACATTTCATCAAAAATGATCATAATATTCACTTTATCAGTGTTGAACATTCACATCTGTAGTGTGTTGTGTCAAATTGCTTGAATCAGGGAGTGCATGTGTGCCCGTTTTCCAGCTCCAACTAATGATGATCCCGTATGACCGAGCCGTTTTCCAGAACACTCTGCCATAAACCATAAGAGAGGAAAGTGTGTGTAAGTTTGGCTAGATACCCTGTGACTGTATCTCTCGCTCTCAGACTATTTCACATCTACTACCTCTGAAAAATTCTTCACAATTCACGCTGTTATAATCACCATCAAAAATATTTAGGCATTTCTTAAACGAAGAGTTTACACTACTAACAAAAATGTACACAAATGCTCCCATTATCCAAAGGCATGTTAAGTGTTCAAACTCTGCTTGACTAGTGGTTGGAGTTACAAGAAGGGCTGGATGGTACATTAAGATTTTAAAATATATGAGGGTATAAACGGAGCACTTGTGTGAATTCACATACTGCGTTTAACTCCACTGTATCCTATTAAGCAGGACTAATCATATTCTCTTTGTAATATTCTCTGCATATAGCTCGTCTGATTACTGACAATATCCACATTGTGCTAAAAAGTGAAACAATACTATGATAGTTATTGTAATATCACTGGTTGAAGACCATTTCCTATAAGGGAGGAATTTTTGCTGAATTCTCCCTTAAAAAGCAAAAAGTAGTGCTGTTTTCCTGGGTATGTACTGCAGTGTCTTCATCTCTAATAGGGAACACACCACTCTAGCTTCCCTGCAGCAAGTCTGCCATGCTGGCAGGAGAGAATACCCCCCTCACAGGAGTTCCTCAGAGCATTCATCAGAGCCTGTAAACTTGAGCATAAATCAAGCTTCACGATTCAGCCCAAACGTTCAGCATAAACAGCAGTTGCACAAGCGAAAAATAGGAACAAAAAGCAGACGAGAGCATGTGCATTATGGGTGATTTTCTTTTCATTAAAACACAAATGAGCATAGCTGGAATTTGGATAGATAACAGACAGAGCGCTTGACTTTGTATGTTTAGTTTGGCTGTGGCTGAGGGACCTGGTTTGCTCTTGGCTCAACTGGGATAAGACAAGAGCCCCAGTGTTGGGGAGCAGCATAGTATGAAAGTGTGTGTGTGTGTGTGTGTGTGTGAGAGCAAGCGAGAGAGAATCCAATTTTGCTTTGTTATTTAAGAATTGAAGCTCAGAGGCTAACATTGCACTATTTAGGAGTCCGTTGTCTTCTCTTGTTTGTTAGCAGTCATTTCCATCAACATACATTACCAAAACTTCTCAACCCACTCAAATCTAGGGCTGCCATGGTTAGTCGACTAGTCACGATTATGTCGACTATTAAAATAGGTTTTTTTTTTACTTTCTTTTTCTCCTCAAACTGCTGCGTTTTTCTCATCTTCCACTGCTGAGTCTGTCTTTCTGTCCTTGACGCACATGCGCAGTAGTGGTAGCCGGGGTAGGCCGTGGATGACGTCACAGGAATTTATACAGACAGGCTTTTCTATCATGGCTACCCAGCAACAGAGCTCAAAAGAGTGGGATCATTTTAAGAAAATGAAAGAGAACGTGTGCAATGCAATATCTGCAAGGCAGAACTTGCCTTCCACGGCACCACAACTACGATGCACGAGCACCTGAAAAGGAAGCTTGTTGTTGCCGATTGTGACAATGATGAAGAGGGACTGTCATCTCGGTAAGCTAAATTGCTAGTTAGCTGCTAAAATTAGCGTAAACAGAGTTAACTTGCTGCTTACTCATATTTATAGCTGTAAAAGTGAACATTAGCGTTGACGATTTGATTCATCAGCCTTAGCACACATTCATGTGTTTTCTGTAACGTTATAACAGTCATGTGTTTGAATAGCAATGCTAATGTTTTCTAACGTTACGTTTCAGTGCTACGTTTACACTTTATGCTAAACAGCTAAATAATTGTTTGTTGCAACAAGCTGCATATTTCATTAAAGGTTTAATGAACTATGATTGTTATAATTGTTTTTATTTTTAGTTTGCATATAGCTGAAATCTAATGATGGTTATATAATAGCAGCTGCATTCTAGTGCAATAATACGTATGTTTTATATTCAATCAACGTATGATCCGATTAGTCAACTAATCTTAAAAAAATAATCGGTGATCAGTCAACTATAAAAATAATCGTTGTGGCAGCCCTACTCAAATCACATCCCGATCTTAATTCTCAGACTTGTGGACGTGGTTCAGAACATGGTCTGACATTGCAAACTATAGAAGTGAATAATCCCTCACTGCTACAGCCACTTAAGACAGCAACAGTACCGTTAGAAGACTGATCTTAGATCAGATTTCCCAATATTCATAATAGTCATGGTCATTAAAATTAATTCTAGATCAGCAGGTCCTAAGTAGAGCATACCGAGTTCACACTAGCAATGACTTTTTGACCAAGCATCTCATCATTCATTGCCTATGGCTCTTTCTGAGCTCAAACTGATTTTTGGTTGCCCTGGTTTCACAAATGCCAACTGCCATGGTGGCATGGCTCCCTAATGTCTACAGAGTGTATATAAAGTAGAGCTGGGCGATATGTCCCAAAAAATTATCACGATAAATTTTTCTATACTGATCAATTTCGATAATTATAATGATATTAAATTTTCTAACACTGTCAATTTTAAACATCTTTCTAAAAACATTAGACTGTAGCGTCTGGCTGGACGCATTGAAAGGATGGACGAGAAAGACGTTTACATTCGTCGCTTTATTGCGGAAACTTAGAATGATTGCTGTTGGCCGCAGCCACTCCAAATTAGCAGGCTAATGCTAGCACTTGGGTTGAGACACACACACACACACACACACACACACACACACACACACACGGAGGGGCTCTCTCTCTCTCTCTCTCTATCTCCTTCTCGCACAAACAGAAGAGTACACAGCGACTTTGTGCTCTCTTGCCCGGCCCCACTACGCTCTGCCTCAATCACACGCTTGTCTTAACACCAGCAATCTCGAAAATGCAGGATCAAGTTAGTTTAAATAATAATAATAATAATAATAATAATAAATAAGGCTATGGTTTAAATAAATTATAGTTATTTTTCCCCATGAGCAGAAAAGCTAATTAAACATAAAAACTTTAAGCTTAAGTAACTGGTGAAAATGAGGTGGACACTATTCATGGCAGCTTTTACACTTTGCTGCAAAGATCTTTCACTTGTTACTACTGTGCAGTTCAGTTACTACTGTTTACTGAGCAAAGGCTGACTTTCACTTATCGTTAAGGTTATCAATTAAGAGTCCAAGCTACTGATCGCATGTTGAAAATGCAATCAGTGTTATCAGTAAACATCAATATTAGCTTAAAATACTTATCTTTATGGTCTGTTATCTTCATTTATAGGGCTAGCCAGGCAGCTTTGTTAGTTTTAGCAAACAGTATAGGTAAACGTCACCTAATGACAAAGTCAATGTACTACACTGAGTGGTCCCCTCCCCCCAGATCTCTGCTAATGCCTGCTGGCTTTTAGTTCAATCGAATTTCTAAAACCTCACTAGGTGACTAAAAATATCCAGTCAGCCTTGGTCACCACAGTGGATGTTTGGATGAGATGAACATAAGCTCCTGACACCCCAGTGCGGATTATAAATATCTGTTTGTGGTCAGTGAGAGAGTTATTCCTGTGAAATATATGCTTAAGTGAAACTTTATCAACTGGTATGTAAAGTCTTAATTAAAAAGGTAGAACACCCCTGGCCAAATTGCCCATTTTGTTGTGAAAATAAGAACACACTTAAAATTTGGCACTTTGCTGCACTTAAGCCAACAAAACATTAATTTAACCCAAAGTGTCAAAATGGCATAAGACATGTACGCACAGAATGAGTTATGCATGGAACTATGACTGTGTAGGAGTGTAAGAAAATATCAATGCACGTTTTAGTCACAATATATTTTGTGATATGGCATTGACTGTCAAAAACATTTTAATTTTGTTTGTTCAGACTGCGCAGTCTAGAATAGAATTATATATGAAATATAAATTTCAATTCTGTTTCATAAGCTGGGAAAGCTTTTTTAAAAAGCATCAGCAGTTCCACATTTATAAAATGCTATTAAAAGTAATGGGTATTATAATTTTATTCAAACAAACAGGAATAATTGTGCCATTTCTGTTAATGAATGCAGTTAATGAAACACTCAAATCGGTCACTGTTCTTCAATCATGGGCGATATATTCAGAATTGAATGTAGTGATATAATAAAGATCAAATATAGCCCTTTTATCCTATCCCCGAGTATTTAACAATAAGTGACCAAGAAATTAAACTGCAATATCCATTCAAAACCAGACAGTAATCATGGATTATTTAAGTGAATCATTTCATTCATACATTTTTAGACCACAACCACACAAAAATCATCAACAACCAAAGAGAGCAGTAAACCTCTGAAGGACAGTGTCAACAAAAGACCATCATTCATTTCTTTCTAGGTTCCTTTCAACTTCATGGCCTTTAAATGCACAAATCTTCTAAATATCACTGGCTCAAATGGTCTGGCAAATCTTGTCTATGCAGAAAGATATTTCCTGACTCTGGCTAACCAACATGAAAAATTGTCTGCTGTGCTGACACAATCCATGCAGAATGTCAACTGCAAATTCAGCTGCAGCAAAGAGATCTTCGAGGGCATTTTATCTCAATGCAGTACATTGAGGGACTTCATCTACAAGCTGATCTATTTTATAAGACATACTACAAAAAAACCCTGAACCTGACAGTATATTCACACACTTTGCTTTTGTTATGCAAAAACTTGGTAACGTAACACCTTTAAAGATTACTTGGATCAAAATATTTGTCTTAGAATTACATGAACAACTCAACAAAAGTCTTATAAAAGCAAAGACATCACCAGTACTTCCAAATAACATTACAATTATAAGTGAATATGTGTAATGAATATAAAATGCTTGACCATTACCCTTTTAAGTTCAATCAATCTTTTCACAATATTTTAATTTTGGTACATGCACCATTATCAAAGTCATATTGCTCAATTTTCCATCACCCCACCCCCGCTACTAATTTTTGGCCAATAGACTTACCGGTTTCGGCATCTTGACCTCCTCTCCCTCCTTGCTTATCCAGGGGAGAAAAAGAAAAAAAAAGAAAGAAAACTCGTCCTCCGTCACAGGACGACACAAATCCTCTGATGCAGGCCCTAAAACAGACAATGCAAGAAGTTAGACAAGGACAGTGGCTTACAAAAAACAGATTATTATGCCACCTGAAGTCTTAAATATCTTTTGTTTTGGCAACAGCAGCAATCCAACAGCGTTTTCAATTTCTTTACATTAAAAATGGAGCAATGAGAACTAACAATAGAAAAAAACCTTAAAATTACATGTAATGCACTTCATTCAGTATGCCTTGGCATCTTTCAGAACGGCCATGCATAGAGCATGCCGATTTCATATTTATAAGCAAAACACTCACCATCGAGTATCTCTATCAAAAATGTACCATTCAGAGTCAAACAAAAATAGACAAGTCTTCTAAGACTTCCAACAGTTTTTGTTATTCAGTGATATTCTTTTTACTAAAAAGATAAAACATCCACTTGCACCTTTTGTTACTGCATCTCTCTGTTCACAAGTGGATGTTTTGTCAAGTTGTTAAAACCCCATCAGTGTAATAATTGAATTATACATTATCTTAGGTAATTTATTACTACATAAATACTTCTAATAGAAATGAAACAATACAAAAAACGTGACATCAATTATAGTGGTCACAATAATCAGTTATCAGTATTATGGCAGAATTGTTAAATTGTGTTAAGCTTTATATTGTAAAAAACATTAAAACTATCAGCACATGCTGTTGCATAAACATGAAAATAGTCAACACCTTACGGAAATGAAAACTGTCAAATATGCAACTTTGTTGCTTGAAGTTTTAAATGAACACTAATTGACTACTTTGTAATAAGTGCTGCACTTGCTGAATGTCATTTCTAAGTGTAATCGTGGCATTACTGGGTTGGTGGCGCTGTAATGTACTCAGTAGAGTGCACTGAGATAGACACAGTCAAAGAAGAAAGCATGCTGGAGATGTGTCATCAAAAGCAGGTGAACTACATCTAAACAAACATGTCCTAGTCAAATCTTCACTGTCAGCAGTTCTGATGAAAACAGGAGTTTCATGATTATATAACACTGACATGGATTCATATCTTCAGGTTACAAAGAAAGCAACAGAAAGCTGTTCATAAAGACCAGTTTCTCCTCTTCTGATTGGCTAAACATGACTGTGGTCATTTGCATAAAGTTTAAATGTGCTTGAGGATTGGCTAGATGCAATGTGGCAGACAGGGTGCATCAAGGTGCCATTATGTAAGTCTGTACAGAATCTTCCAGACTGGCAGTCAGCAATTATCTGCCTTATAACAACATGTAGGCTAACCTGATCATCTAAACAAAAATATAATTAACAAAAGCGAGTTAAATACAATACAGGAAAATATTTAGCATAACACTAACTTGTAGGCTAATACAAAAAGCCTCCGTTTGAAAAATTATGAAACTACTAAAAATTGTATTTCCTCATCGCTTTTAGGAGTGGTCTAAAAATGTGGAAACTGTAAAACTGAATGATCCTGGATAATTTTACAATTTGACAATCGAAACATTTGACAATTTTACAGGTGTGAACCTCTACACACAGTAATCCCATAATTCCAGCCTTAGTGACAAAATGTCACCGATACAATTAAAGTTGATTTTTACCATTAAATATACTAGTATCAAGAGCAATTTATTCAGTTTTGGGTTTCATTACTTTGATATGCATATTAAATTTCTATAATAAACTTTTATTTTTAATTTTTTTTAAAACTGTCTCATATGTGCTCATTTTGTCTGTATACTTTGTGCCCTGTCACCTAAATCAATTCACTTATACTCCCATGCCCATTGACAGACATTTTTTTAAGTCTGATAAAATACAAAGAAAAATAAAAGCATTCTGAACATGACAGTATTATAGACATTAAGTAGCCAGTCTATAGATTTCTGTAGATTTCACACATTCCAAATTTAAGCAGCCAAGTACCTCCAAAACAAGGAGAAAATTTGATGAGACATACCATATGGATCAACAAATGACAGTAAAGCTCCGCATAACCAAATATATTAGAGTCTGTTTAATTTGTTGGCCAATGATTTGTTATTTTATTGCTGCAGTTTATCAGCAAAAATAGATTACAAAAAGGACACCTTTTTCCACATCAATTAAACCCTAGATCTTACATCAGTACTAACCACAAAAGACATGAATGACTTGTTCAGCACAAAGTAGCATTTCTGATACATCATGAAAATGACAGGAGAGAACAGAAAACTCAGATTTCACACATACACAAGCAGTGTATTTCAGAGAGAACCTTCTTTCTGTGCATTTCTATGAGAAGCAGAAAGCACTGCTTGGTTGATACTGCACTTATCAAATCACAGGACTACTGTAGAGCTCAACAAATGAGCACTTGTTTTTAGCAGTGTGCACAACAAGTGTGCAAGCAAAATAAATACAATAATTATTTTTAAAGGAAAAATATGAAGGAACAACTAACAAAATGGCTTCACATGATTTGTTGCGGTAGACAAATTGCTTAAATTAATTCATGTCAATTATGATATCTGGTCTGATAATTAACTGATATATAAATGTAGTTAATGTCAATTAAAATTACAACTATTAAATAGTGTCGGATGATTTGATATTGTGTTTCCTCACTATCGATACACAGCAGTTCCTAATTGGCCTTTGAGGATGTTATATCACAAGTAAGACTACTTCAATAAAAGTATTTTCGGCTAGCTAATAACTGCAATCAAGCCATTTTTTTTATCCAAGTGAATCTTCAAAAATTAGAATATTACGACATTCATTTGTCTTCATAATGGAATTCAAAAAGGTCCACTGTCATTTTATATCAATTACACCAAGTGCCATTTCAAGCCTTTTTAATGTTAAATCACAGAATAGTAAATTTACTCAAACTTGAAATAAAATTTTCTAGTAATTTGAGATGCTTGGATTTTTTTTTTTAATTTTCATGAGCTATAAGCCATACTGGTCAACGCAAACAAAAAATTGTTTGAAGTGTCAATTTACTTGTAATGGATAGAAAATGACAATTTACCATTTGAATTAAATTATAAACACCAATGAACTTTCACAATATAAATATTTTTAATGTAGCACCAAATTACAAAGGTTTAGTAACTAGGGGTATGAAAATCAATGCACTCAATATGTTACACTGAACAATAATAAGAGCTGCAGTGCTATAATCCATCTTCATCAACATAAATAGTGCAATGGTGCAACTGGTAGCATTAGCAAACCGAGTTCTTTTCCTAAAATTAAGAAAAAAGAAAATGGTAGGAGGTTTTGAATACAGTACCACATAATATCACAACATTAAGTGTTCCATCACAGAAGTCAGAAAATTGTGCAAAGTAAACAGTGTCAGGACTACTAAGAACCACTGGCACAAAAGGCCTCATATCATGGTGTGATATGGCATGGTTACCTCAGACACCTGTGTCATGTAGCAGCGCGTACATTGGGTAGTCAGGAACAATAGTACTGCTGAACTTGGGTTCTTAATTACATCTCATTAGCACACGGTTGTTCGTATGTCATATGACACCACAACATCTTCATCTGCTATAGTGCCGAAACTGCATAGGATCCACTATCATAGCACAGGTATCTTGCTGCTTTCCAAAGCCTAGTCTTACTATTTTTGTTACACCAAAGCCAACAGAGTCAGTAACTGGTAGAAGTAGCTGTTGTTAGACAACCAGTACTTTGGTATAAGATGTAGGTATTTCAACAAAATACAACACAAGAATATGTTAATGTCTATCAGGAGAAAGTTGTTCATAAAGACTGGTCTACCCTCATTATTCACCAAGTGTGGATGAAGTCATTTGCATGACAATTAACTCTGCTCCATGATTAGCTACATGCAATGTAGTGGACAATGTGCTAGAGGTGAAGTTGAAGTCTTTAGTCTACCAATCTGATAGTTACCAATTAATTGAATCATTACAGCAATACAGGCTAAGCTCAGCAACTAAACAAAATGAACATTAAGAAAAACATGTAAAATATACCCATGTCTAATATTTAGCATAAGGCTAACATGTATAATCTTAATCTTAAAATGTGACTTCTTTTACCAAACATGGTTTTTCCATTTATATAAATCATTATAAAATTAGTTATTTTTAATTTCTTCTTGCATTTCACCACAAAACTAACTGTGCTGGTGAATCTTTTTTGCTTGTTTGGAACAGCAAACTTGAATGTTAAATGAATATCCAATATTAAACTAAATTTACCGCTGTGAAATTCCACTCTTTCCTATCTACGGCTGGGAACTAGAAAAAGGTAAGAGTCATTGTTATGTACAAATTATTCAGCATTTTTAGTTGTTCAGCCGAACACTGCTTTTTGGCCATATTTTGGTTCAAAGACTTTCAAACAGTACTGTAAGAATTTACCTCTGACAGTTTTCCTAAAACTATAATAATTAAAAACTACTACTACTACTACTACTACTACTACTACTAATAATAATAATAATTAGAGCCCTAGCGATATAGCGTTTAAAAGTCTATCGGCCGATTTTAGGCTGGTGTCAGGTTGTATAGGGCGCTTTGTGTCAGACATTGGGATGGAGATTTTTGGGGACCTAGCAAACCTGCTGTTGCTAACACACATCTGCTACCCATCGTCTAAGTAAATCCACCATTTAGTAAATAATCCTGCAAAGTCCGGAAAACGTAAATGATTTCTTTTTAACAAACAATTAAACATACATTTATTAAATCGATAAAGTGCAAAAGTTTTCATCCTTCACTAAAAACGACTCTGATTCAATGAATTCAATAAAACTGACGTGCTCATGCGAATGCGCGGTACAAATCGAAGCGAGCGTGCAGATCAGAAATGTTGAGCGCGCGAGAGGGCAGTGTTGAGCGTGCGGGAGGGCAGTGTTGAGCACGCGGGAGAGAGATTTGTTTACACTATTGAGTTCATGTACGTGCAAAACTCTTCTTGTTCGCTCAGAATTGTGGCACAAATATAACGCCATACAGCCCAGAGGAGACGCATCATTCTGAGAGCGACTGAGAACTGTGCATCACACTGCTGACCTGGCCATCGTATATATGTCAATGGTAAGTAGCTTGTGAAATAAACACCAGCAAAAGATTTCCACTCAACTCTCCAACCCGCTTGCCTCAAGCTAAAAGCTTTAGCTACCTGCTAAACTAGAAAAATACAATTTACGAGAGATAATTTAGCATAAAACCTTGCTAAAATAAAACCTTAGCCAGAACAATGTAACAATGAAATATAATAACATTATCTTTTCGGTAAATTAAATGCATCGTTTGTCTGAAGTAAACTAATCTGATTGAACATGACCGAGAACACACTGCTACTGCAGCTCAATATTAAAACATTTCTAGTTTAATTTATAACATAGTGGAGTGGATCATGAAATGAAAAAACAACCAGTGCATTCGTAACCCTTGGTGGGACCAGGTACAGTGGCATGTCAAATCGTTTGGCTTCACGTTATCACAGTACTGCGCCTCAAAGCGTATTTTAGCTCTATATTCCGATATAAGGCAAAGGGACACGGGGAAGCACTTATCAGACACTCCGCTGGTACCAGCGTAGAGTCTCGTGACCAGCTTGCATCAGTTGATTTCTGATCAGGGGAGCTGCGAGCCACTAGCCAGTACCTAGTGCAGCAGTAGTGGCATAGTCAGGCTTTATAGCCCTCGTCTGTGCTCACAGAAGCCGGAGCAAGCCAACGAGTCAGATTTCGGGCTCTTGCGCTTAAATCCAGGGTAAAGCACTCTTAACTTCATAAAAGATTTTAGTATATTCAGCCCCTCATGTGTATTGTTCCTGTGCGTGTGTGCATATCCATGGTAACACGCAGGTGCTGTGCAGCCAGAGATATTTTCCTCATACATTGTTGTGCAGACAGAGATAACAAAACAGCTCGATATGTTACCACTTACTTACCAGTAACTTGTATGCTGCTTGTCCTGACTAACAGACACAGAGCAGTATACATTAAACACAAATATATATATATATATAAATAATGAATTAAGAGCTTTCTTACTGTGTGAATGTAATAGTTACATTGTTCTGGCTAAGGTTTTATTTATGTTTCAGTTTAAATTACTATTTTATTTTATTGACCTTTAATAAATTATTGCACAGTACTGTTCCCCGAATGTTTTGTTTTCAGGCATATGTAAAAGATTGACAAATGTTTTTATTTTATGTATTTTTCTAAAAGGTTGTAAAATGTGCAGTTGTGTTCTAAACAGGTCTTCAATATATGTCAAAAAATTTATAATTTTTATGTTACATTATTTATTATTATGTTCAAATCAAGCACTGTTTTACTTTTGACAATAAAAGCATTTGAAACAAGTTATATGTTAAATCTTCATTTCCATTTGTGTGTATAAATGAATACAAATTGTAAAAAAAAAATAATTGGCCGATATATCGTTATCGGCATTTTCTTCCTCTTTATTATCGGTATCGTATCGGCCACCCCAAAATCCCTATCGGTCGGGCTCTAATAATAATAATAATAATAATAAATACATTTTGAAAACATTAACACACTATAGTGCAATATACTGAAGTCTAACCTATTTCATGACACATATACATCATCTCACGCATAGTATTAAAAAAAACGTATAACAGTCTATTCAAAATTAAGAGTCACACAAATAGGAACAGTGAGCACTCTTCCCAAGGCAAGGCGGCAGCAATTGGGGGTTAGGTGCCTTGCACAAGGGCACCTCAGTCACGTCTCATTATTCAGAGGATTGAACCAGAGACCCTACATTCCAAGAGTACTTCTCTAAACTTTAGGTCATGTCTGCCACCAAAATAATATACAGTGGTGTGAAAAAATGTTTGCCCCCTTCCTGATTTCCTGTTTTTTTTTTGCATGTTTGTCACACTTAAATGTTTTGGAACATCAAACCAATTTAAATATTAGTCAAAGACAAGTAAACACAAAGTGCTATTTTTAAATGAAGGTGTTTATTATTTTTAAAAATTCAGACCTACATATGTGAAAAAGTGATTGCCCCCTAAACCTAATAGCTGGTCGGGCCACCCTTAGCAGCAACAGTAGCAACCAAGCATTTGTGATAACTTGCAATGAGCCTTTTACAGTGTTGTGGAAGAATTTTGTCCCACTTATCTTTGCAGAATTGTTGTAATTCAGCCACATTGGAGGGTTTTCGAGCATGAACAGCCTTTTTAAGGTCATGCCACAGCATCTCAAAAGGATTCAGGTCAGGACTTTAACTAGGCCACTCCAAAGTCTTCATTTAATTTTTCTTCAGCCATTCAGAAATGGACTTGGTGTGTTTTGGATCATTGTCCTGCTGCAGAACCAAAGTTTGTTTCAGCTTGAGGTCACAAACAGATGGTCGGACATTCTCCTTCAGGATGTTTTGGTAGACAGCAGAATTCATAGTTCCATTTATCACAGCAAGTCTTCCATGTCCTGACGCAGCAAAACAGTCCCAGACTATCACACTACCATCACCATATTTTACTGTTGGTATAATGTTCTTTTTCTGAAATGCAGTGTTTCTTTTATGCCAAATGTAATGGGACACACCTTCCAAAGAGTTCAACTTTTGTCTCATTGGTCCATAGAATGTTTTCCCAAAAGTCTTGGTGATCATAAAGATGTGTTCTGGAAAAATTGAGACGAGAATGTTCTTTTTGCTCAGCAGTGGTTTTCGTCTAGGAACTCTGCAGGCCATTTTTGCCCAGACTCTTTCTGATGGTAGAGGCATGAACACTGACCTTAACTGAGGCAAATGAGGCCTGCAGTTCTTTGGATGTTGTTGTGGGGTCTTTTGTGACCTCTTGGATGAGACGTCGCTGTGCACTTGCGGTGATTTTTGCCACTCCTGGGAAGGTTCACAACTGTTTCATGTCTTTGCCACTTGTTGCTCTCACTGTGGTTCGCTGGATTCCCAAAGCTTTGGAAATGGCTTTATAACCCTTTCCAGACCAATAGATTTAATTACATTCTTTTTCAATTGTTCTTGAATTTCTTTGGATCTCAACATGATGGGTAGCTTTAAAGGATCTTTTGGTGGACTTCACTTTGTCAGGCAGGTCCTATTTAAGTGATTTCTTGATTGAGAACAGGTGTGGCAATAATCGGGCCTGGGTGTGGCTAGAGACAATGTACTCAGGTATGAGAAACCACTTATGTTTTAATAAGGGGGGCAATCACTTTTTCACACAGGGCCATGTAGGTTTGGATTTTTTTTCTCCCTTAATAATAAACACCATTTAATACACTGTTGGAAATCCAACTGCTGAGTTAAAAAATATATTAAAAGTAGCTACAGATGATATAGCACCTACAGCTTGTGACATCACTCATTAAAATGCAACATATTTGGATCAGAGTTACAAGCAAATGGGTTTCAATTTCTTACTGAATGTGATCCTGTCTTGATGTCTCTTAAGAAATCCAAGTAAGGCAAAGAAACCATTGGCTTACAAAAAGAACAAATAACTGACTTCATGGTTGTGTCTCTTCAGATGAAGTTTTATCATTTTGCCAGAAGGAAGAAAATATTTTAACAACTTTACCAAGAAACATATGCTATTTGTTAATATTCTGATAACTGGCTGTGTGGACAGAATCTGTTCATCAGCTTACTCAAAAGGCCTCAAGGATTATCACATTAACATCAACTCATTTCAATATGACAAATGCATATGTTCCACTTATGAATAAACATTTCAAAACCATATGAAGACTCTCAATGAGCGGCATGAATATTAATGGATACCCTTCAGTACATGAACAACAAGCAGCCATTCCCAATCCCAAAAAAGCACCAAGAACCTTGATCATTTCTCAACATTGATATGGAATTCAAGTGACCTTCAATAGAACACATGGCCACATAAACAGGTTTATCGAGGACAAAAACATGCTAAAAAAATCTGCACACTATTGATTTTAATGCACTTATAACTCTATTTAAAAAATGAATTTCTACATCCAGATGGACAAAGTCCCAATTTCTGTACATAACATGAGTGTGACTCTATATGAAAAATTATTCATATACACACTGGCAGATCATTATTTACAACTCATACACATACTCAATAGATTAAACCATGTAGAACCACATCTGTAGATGCACGCTTTGCTAAACTAATAAATTAAAGGTTAGGTCTGTATTTAGAGACAATATACTTAAATTCACTTGGTTTGTAAATTCTAATCTTAACTGAAAAAAAAGTTTCCCATGTAGTAACTGTTTAATAATAATATTACCAGATTCTGTAATTCTTTTAAGTTATATTGACTCCACATACCCTGTCCTAACTACATTTATTTTCCTGTTTAAAAAGTCCATTTAAGATACAAATAAGCTTCGTTCTCTTGTAAATGTAGTGAAGCTATAAAAAAAGTATGCAGCTGGAGCATACTGTGTATTCAAAGGTACATTTACATCCCTGTGCATTTAGCATTTATTCTGACAGTGTACGGTGTAATAAAAGTCTTGGAATTTAAGTAAAATTAAACAGTAATTGTCAAATTTCCCTAGAACACCAAAATTAACCTTATAAAGCCAAATGTATATTTGATAAATTTGCGGTTTTAAGACCTGCATCATTAGTGTGATAATTGATAAATTCTTACATCATGTATTACTACATTCATAATGATATATATTTTGAAATTAATTACATAAATTATAAAAATACTGAATAAAAAAAATTAGATTGTGTTTTGTCCCCTTGTGGATTATCCATGCACTGCATGCACCAGAGGATAAATGCTGATTTCTAAGTTTGAAATGACTTCAGTAAAATGTCAGTGGGCAAGGGGTTAAGAAGTTTGAGTTCTAAATGTTTTTTGCTTGTTTAACCAACATGGTGTGAGCAATAGATTCTGGATAGATCAAACATGATACAAAACAAATGCGATACATGTATCTTGTTATTTAATTTCCTTTTTTTGTATTTGGTCAGAAAGTGTTTGTTTTGTGGCAATCATTTGATGGTTCAGGCTTTACAGGGTTAAAAGTAATGCCGCCCTCATAATGGTAATAATATTAAAAGCTTTCAGCAGGGCAAAGGTGATCTCAAAACAATGCGGTAAAAAGTATGCATGCTGGCCTCCATTCATGCATGTAATGCCATAGGCAAAGGCACTAAAGCTCTCCATTCATTTACTCATCACAGTCTGCTCAGGGATTTGCGTAAGTTAACTAAAGCATGTTATATGGATGTTTCCTATGGCTATGTATTCCAATTATAATCCCCTGTCAGGACAGCAGTTGTTTTTTGAGCCTAAACCGGTAAAATCTCAACACATACCAAAGTCTAGGTTGTTTTGTCCTTCTCATTCCAAACAGCCAGTATATTGGACATTCTTTTAAATGGGTTTTATAACTCAACAGCATGCGTTACACGGTTACACCTACTTTTATGAATTCCTTCAAAACTGTAGCTTTCTACTGACTGGTCAAAATATATTTTTTACTTTCTTGGCAAAAAACACCAGAAATAAAAAAGTTCTCCAAACATTTGGAATTAATGTATTTTAATTCCATGATTACAGATGTTCCAAAACTAACTAGCATTGCTATGAAAAAGATACTTTAGATTTTTTTTTTATTTCCATCTTTATGTTGATGAATATTTGATTTTCAGTAAAGGTCAGGAGAGGAAAGGCACACAAAATAACGCTAATGGTAAATGGTAATAAAAATATGCTCATTTTGAACAATGTTGCAGATTTCATGGTCTGAATTCCAAATGTCCAATATACTGGTCATTGAATAACTCATTTCCCATACATATTTTTAAAAAATCTTAAAAACACCTTAAAATGCTGAAATTAATATACATTTTTACAAAACTATTTGGTTTTAACTCTTAAGCGTCACTGTTCACACTGGAGTAATAAAATCAAGACATCAAAGTATAAAAACAATGTCATGGTGAACATAGCTGCTAACTTACATCAAAAGTGCTAGCTTGAAAGGCCACACTAGTTTTTGTTTGACTATGATAGACCAAGTAGAACCAGCAGTAGCATAATAAGTTAAAAAAAGTTTAACATGTGATTAAAAAAACCCAATATGGGATGGGGCTGACATTGCATTTATTTTCATTATTTTTGTCTTATGAAGACAAAGAAAAGAGTTTGAATCTGTTCCACAAGATATGCAAGTCCTGTGATGTAGCCTATGGCCACACACCATTTTTGCTGTATATAGTTTGATTTTTCTCTCACTTTTACATTTATATGTTAATTATGCACTATTTATGAACCCTTCACACTGGAAATGCAAGGCCTGTAATGTAGCTCTGTAGGTACATAAACTATTTTAAACAGTTGAATAGCTACACGTTTTTGATGTAAATAGTTGTATATCTTCATTTAATCTCAACTTTATGTGTATACATGTACACTACTCAAAAAGTTAGGGATATTTGGCTTTCAGGATGAACCTAAAACGAGCTCTAACCTTTTCAAGTGAACTTAATGCGACTTCTCTAAACTTTTGAATGCACATGTCCAACTGTTCAGTGTGTCAGTACTTTTCACACAACTAGCTGTTCTAACAAGGAGCTTAATTGCAAAATTCACAACAAATGTTTGATCCATGAATCGACCAATAAATGTCCTGGGTCAGTTACAATTGGTATGTAAACAGTCCTCCTCATCACTGTTCACATTTTGACATCATGATACCAAAATGACACCTAACAATTAATCAGCAGTACCTCACCACTGTGAGGCTTCAAACAGGATGCTCTCAGACAGAAGTGACCACTGAGCTTAGAATGTCACAGTGTCACCAGCAGGTTGCAACAGAGAGACTGGAAGAGTCACAGAAAGACATAGAAGTGGACATCCTTTGGACACATCCCACACTGATGACCTCTTCATTGTGAACAGTGCCCTGCAGAACCAGATGATGAATGCCACACAATTACAGGCACATTTAAGAGAGGTGAGAAGCACATAAGTGTCACGTCAGACCATTCAAAACCGTTTAGATCAGCGTGTTGTGGGCTAGACAACCTGCTAGGGTACCTGACCACACTACCAGGCACAGGGATCATCTTGCATGGGTCAGGGTGCATTTATACGGGATGAGCGTCCAATGAGCATCACTGCTGTTCAATGATGAAAGGCGATTCACACGGAGCAGAAATGAAGGCTGCCAATGACAGACACAAGAAGGAGAGCACTATGGATCAGCTACTGTTGTCACCAGATGGGCACTTGGCGGTGGTGTTACAGTGTGGGCAGGTGTGTCTAGTCAATACAGAACTGTCCTACTCTTTGTGAATGGTAAAGTGACAAGCCCATTCTACTTGAAGAACATCATTAATCCAGTCATTGTGTCTCTTGTGGCTTAATTTCATCTTCTTGGGACAACCAGGAATGGTTACTGGAGAGTGGGATTCCTCAAACGGAGTGGCCTGCACTTTCTTCAAATCTGAATCCCATAGAAAAACGATTAAATCAGCCGAGTCACCACGTAGAGGCTCGTATCTTTGTACCCCAGAACCTCAATGACCTGAGGGCTGCCCTGCCTCAGCAGACAATAAGTCAACTTGTGAACAGCATGAGACGTCATTGTCGAGATGTAATCGATACTCAGGGGCACATGACATTATTGAGACATGCAAGTATTTTGTTGGGGTTTACCCACCACTGTTTTTGGCTTTTGCTTCAATAAACTGTTTTAGATGAGAAAACCATGTTTCTACAGAAATGCCCTACTTTCATGAGATCACTGTAGTGTGAACTTTTACATTTTCCAATATTTGCCTAAAAAATGCACTTTATCCCCCAAAACACATTTCAACTTCATTGCAGCCCTGCCTTAAAAGGATTAGCTAACATTGTTTCAGTGATTGCTCCATTAAC
>BRDA01008209.1:1992-18397 GCA_036984385.1 Crenuchus spilurus | reverse complement strand
TATGGACTTGCCCATAAGTCACACAGACTATGTGTAACCGTATCAATAAGTTAGTAGTCAACTGTTATAAAAGAATTAATAAACACTAATGTTACCATATTATTAATGGCTGATAAAAAATCTCTTATAAACAAAATAATAAGTCGTACACTCATAGTTGTTTTGCCATTTGCTTCAAACGTGCTAGCTCAAGCTTCTTAAGGGCGGGTTTTAGACTGACTTTGGACTGGATATTTTTTGCTGGACCTGGCAACCCTGACCGTTTGCTTGAGGGGAGTGGGTGTCCTAAGAAAAAAAGAAAAGAGCACAAAAAAGTGGACAAAAAAACATTTTTTCATTGTCAGTCGACAACACCGCCTTGTAAAAAGCGGAAAAATCAAAATGAGGTAAATGTAAATGTATTGTTAGCTGATGATTGAATAACTATGCCAATGTGTATCAGACACACTGAATACCCGTTCAGGTATTTTAGCTAGCTCTGTTAGCTAGCTCCGCATTTCTTAATTGTTTAAGGTGCAGAGTAAATACAAAGAAAATTTAATAAATACATAGTAAAAGCATTACAATGTATTTCTAATACGGTTAACCCAAAATCTCCTGAATCCTTTTAGAAAAGTAAATGATTTAATAAATAAATAAATAGGCAGACAGCTCATCCCCGCCATTGTTGGACCCAAAGTTACACCCTTGGATCTGATCATTATCAAAGTCACAATTATAGACAAAATAACTAAACTAGTAGCACACAAACATTTGTACATGTCTTTTATTGAACATACTGAGTGCTGAACCTTTGAATTTTATAAACTATAGACCCCCTTTTTAAAAGCAAACACCTCCACCAAATAGTCACTGTAACTGCAAATAATATTTGCACAATGCTGTGGAAAAATTTGGACCATTCCTTCCTGTAAATGTATCTCCGTTCTTTAATATTTTAGGGATCCATCTGCAGGCCACGTCACAATTCTTTTTAGCTATTTTTGGTGTGCTTTAGCTCAGAGTTGTCTGACATGAAATGTCATGGTTTTTGTCATGGACTGCTGTCATGACATTCTCCTGAAAATTTTTTTAATAACCTTTTAATTCAGTGTTCTGTAAATGATGTCAGGGCGTCCAAATCATGAGGCAGCAAAACAGCTCTAAACCATGATGCTCCCTCCACCATACTTCACAGTTGGGTGAGGTTTTTTTGCTGGTGTGCAGCAATATTGTTCTTCTATATATAGTATTGTACATTTTCTTAGTGCAGTGGCTATAATTAGGTTTAGTTTTAGGGTTAGGGTCCTTTTGAAGTTTAAAGAGTCTTTTAGTGAGTGTTTTTATTTTATTTTTGATTACTTTCTCATCTCTTTCAAAATTGTACACTCTCTATGGATAATAAAAGTATTCCAGAATTTTCTCCATTTGCAGACAGTTTGTCTAACCATTAATTGATGTGCACCCAGGTCTTTAGGGTCTTTTCTTGCCTTTTCCAGCTTCATACATATTAATATTAATTTAGTTTGATTGTGTTTGTCTGTACTTGTGAGTTAGATAACAATCAGATAATTTTTTGGTAATCGGTGCCGACATCCCAGCAGTTCTAAAGGATTCACATTTTTTTTTGTTGCAACTATACATGCTCAATTTGTAAATTTCTAAAACCTGCTTCTTTCATTGATTAGTTTCACTTCTATATAGCTTTTTGTCACTGTCATTTGATTTTTCAGACTTTATATAGTTTTTGTCAATTCATGTTGGGAATATTGTTCATGGTAACATAAGTGAGGCCATTTTATTTTTAGAGTTCTCAATATAGACTCCCACACATATGGACAAATATATATATTAATAACATAATAGACCACTGACACAATAGTGTACAGTTTGAAGAGTTCCTCTCACTTACAGTGTTCCTTATTCTTCATTACTGAAACAGACTCATGCAGGAACTGAGTGAGACATCCTAAAAGAAGGTGGCTGTGTGCAACTAATTAAATGAGCAATTACTGCTACATCTCCAAAAATTACAATAGTGTAAAAATTATTTACATTTATTCATAATGTAAACTGACATAATTAATCAAATGTAATTTTTAAGTTTAATGTCAATACTGTTTGAATAGTGTTTTACTCAAACTCCAAATTGAACTATAATATTAATTTGAGATTGTGGATGTCTAAATTTTCATGACTTATAAGGCATACTAATCATCAAAATGCTCCAAAGGTGTTACTTTACGTGTAATGAATACTAAATATAATAATTTAACTTTCTGAATGAAATGATAAAAAACTATGAACTTTTCACAATATTTTTGGGCATGGAAGTGTGTTTTAATGAACATAATCTGTAACCTATATAGCTAGTCAAAATCCATTTAAAACTCTTCAAATCATTATTTACATTGTTAAAAATCAGTTCAACTTGAAATTGTACCTTTTTAATTTCTCAACTTAAAAGTTCTGTAGATTTCTGTAGATGGAATTCTGAATTTCAGTTGCATCCACAAAATATAGGGATGAGTGATGAATTGTATTCCTGCTCACCAGAAAACAAATAGTTCAAATCCTTCTATTAACACAGACAAGTTAAAATCCTTACTTGCTCAGCCTTGAAATGCTGTATGATAGTAAAGACCATAACCCGTGGGTGGGAAAGAGGAACTGAGTAAAAAGCCCAAAGTATTTTTTTAAACTTGTTATAGACTTCAAACAGTTCCTAACAATCTAAAATAAGGCCCAGACCAGATGGCCTGAAGTGTCATCACAGTTTTTTTGTGCGGAAGCTCAAACTAAATGGTTTTCAGAGACACGTAATAACAACAAGTGAAAGCTATGTTAAAACTACACAGAAAGTTTCAATATTCATTGAAAAGTTCATCACTCAACATTCTATGTGGCTGAAGGACCTTTGTATGTACTTTCAGAAATGTTTTGTATTTTGTTAAAAAGGAAGTGAAACTGTTCAGTGTATTTTAGGACTGAAAATCTCATGAGGAAATGAACCAAAAGGCCACGTCAAGTCCTTAACTTAAATGTCTTGAAAGTTGATACAACCTATAGTTATTGTACAATTAAAGTGAATAGCCTAGTTTTTGCTATGATTGGATTTCTGCATATATCTATTCTAAATACATACAGACTTAATGATGTATAAGACTGCTTAATACATAAGAATACATAAGACATACGTATGTGTAAGTATGTGCTGATCTGTTAGTTAAACTCTTATTCACTTACTGACTAGTGATTAGTAAGAAACTAATAAACAAGTTAAGTTATTACAGGACTGAAGAAGACTTGCATGATTAGCATTTTGTAAGAAAAAAGCCTGTTGATCATGGATCTTTCCTGTGTTGTTTCTTGATCATTTTTACACCACTCAAAAGTTTGGGTACTAAAATCAAAACACTAAAAAAAAGTCAATGTACATCATGCAGTTAAAACCCAAACTACTTCAACATACCAGACATCCTCCTTAGTATATCTCTGGAGAAAAGACAGCAAACAGCTCAATTTGAAAAGGTACAATTTACTTGCTTGTAGTTCAAATGATAAATGATACAGTATCTATTCAGACAAACATTTATATCATTATGAAATATGTAGATAAAACTGCATAAAGCCAAAAAAGTCAAGAGAACAGTGACATATACTCTAGAGTTTTTCATTGTCACAGGCCACCATTGTACAACCATTAAACAAATCAGTATTTCTCTAGTAATGAACAAAAATAAGTGAATATACATAAAGAAGTCAAACTACCAAACTGATTTTTATTTTGTGCTTTTAAGGGCTTTTCAGCTCTAATGAGGACATTTTGTGCACATAATGTCATTATTCAATGCATAATGTCATTATGACAATAATTTACTGGCACTGAGAAGTTCCTTTGGTCTCCAGGGCTGCTCGGAGTTTCTCCCAAAAGATCTGCCGAGTTTGTTTTCCTGGTTTGGGCCAGCTGAGATAAGTTCGTTTCTTAATTAGGCTCCTCATCCTGTAATATGGCGATAGTTGGTGAGAAGGGATGTCTTCCAAGAACACCAGGATTAGAACGTCCTTCTTCTCATCAAATAGTTGAAAACTGGCCACCTGGATTTCTCTGGAACACCATTCACTCTCAAGGTAGTGGCGACTAATCACACAGATTGTCTTACGACTGCTATAGATGCTGTCAACTATGTTGTCTATGATGGATTTGCCTGGTTGAAAATCTCTGTGGTGTAGACACAACGTCCAGCCCTGTTTTTCCTCCAGTGTTGGTAACAGCTGTTTCATAACCCACAGTTCATCATGGGTATTATAGGATATGAAAGCATCGTACTGGAAGTTTTGGGGCATTTGCTTTTTCTGCTGTTTTTTGTCATAAAGAAATGCCAGGAAAATATAGTATGTGTAGACAACCTGCCATTTTAAGAAATGGTAGAAGAAAGAACTGAGCAGTGTAAAAAAGATGAAAGATGTGGTGGAGATAAAACATAACAGTCCCACATCAACAGTACAAGATTCTATGTCAAGATCTATAAGTCGACTTCCTCTAAAATTCAGTGGGTAGTTGCATTTGAACTTGTCTACACTTAAAACCTGTGTCTTGTTGTTGTTGATTGCCCAGTCAATAAACCAAGCATTGTCACAGTCACATGAAAATTCATTTCCTTGTAGATCCACATGATTTAGATTTGAAGGTGTTTCAATCAAAGACTCGTTGATGACTGCTACTGAATTTTTTCGGACCAATAACATCTGTATTTGATCGAGGTTTGCTTGGATAAGGAAATCCAGCGATTGAATCCCTGTCTGTATCATAGTGAGGCTGGTGAGTGATTTAATTGGAAGAAATGTTTCAAATGAGATTGATGTCAAATAGTTTTTGCTGAGGTCCAGTAGCTTGAGTTTTGGGGTATACATAAAAGTGTCAGGATGCAAAAAGTTTATATTTAGATTCCCAGCCCAGAGTATTTTTAATGATTTCAGTCCCTCCAAAAAGTTTGAAGGAAAATTCATCATTCCATTGTTGCCTTGGCTGAACATTGCTAGAATCTGTAAAGACTTCAGATTAATAAAGGGTGGTTGCCTGAGGCTGTTGTGGCTTGAGTATGTAATGAAATTGTTATTTAAAACCAGTCTTTTAAGATTTGCGAGACCTGAGAAAACAGAAGGTTTAAATGAAGCCTGAGTAAGTCTGTTTGACTGCAGGTCCAGTAAAATCAAATTTTGTAATCCTTCAAATGCACCAGTCTCTATTGTTTTAATTTGATTGTCTTGTAAATGCAACAGTGTGAGATTCTTCAAACACCCCAAATCACCTTTATTGATAGAATTTAATTTGTTCCGTGACATATCTAAACTCTTCAGATTGTTGAGTCCATTCCTTAAATATTCTTTTAATGTAAAGAGTCTAGTTGAACCAATAAAGAGGGTTTTCAAATTCTGAAGGTCTTGAAAAGCACAATATTCTACAAAGGTCAAAGGGTTTCTGTATATGTGTAGTTTCGTTAGTTGTTTTAGATTTGTAAAATCAAAGCATTTTAAAGTATTTATGGAATTGTCACTAAGATCTAGGACTTCCAGGGTGGAAAGATTCCTAATGGCATTGGGAACATGACTCAGTTTATTATGACAAAGACCCAAAGTATTGAGTTTCCTCATTGATTTGAAGGCCTGTGTTGTTATATTTGTGAGACTGTTTTTAGCCAAGTCCAGCACTCTCAGAGCTTTGCAGTTTTTAAGTTCATTTTCAGATATGGAACCAATGTTGTTTGCTTCCAAACGTAGGGTTTCCAGTGAGCGAATCAGGCAAGCATCTTTAGTAAGAGGTTTAACTTTCTGTTCCCCTAAATTGTACAGTCGAAGATTAGATAATGTGGAGTTAAAGGTTTGCAACACTATCTTCATCTCCTCTACTGCCATTTGTATCCCACTTAAGTTGAGTCTGTTGACATTTCTGAAGTATTTTTTGTCCTGCACATCCCACTTAAAGCTCATGTTATTGAAAGCCATGTCCAGTACTTCAAGTTGAGGAAAAATATCTTCCGTGATTTGGAATAACTGGAAAGGATTGTGGGACAGATCTAGGACTTTCAGTTGCAGAGATGTATTTGAAACATGTTGTGTTTCAAAGGAGGAGAATCTATTTTTCCCTATGTGTAGCTCCTCAATAAGGGGCATTTGAAAGAGGGGTTGAGCTTTATGTATGTAGTAAAGATGATTTCCTGACAAATTCAACATTACCAGACTGATCAGCGGAAGAAAAGCAGATGAATTGATACTTGAAATGCGATTTTCGTTCATTCGAAGCACAGTAAGATTGAACAGATTCTGGAAGAATCCTCCTGAAATCATTGTAAGTTTGTTGTAGGCAAGATTCAATTCCTGCAAAGCAGCTAAGCCTCTGAAAGCACCTTCTTCCACATCCTTAAGCCTGTTTTTACTAACATTTAGGAACTGAAGATTAGACAGTTCTCCCAAATCATTCTTCTTAATCACTGATATCTTATTGTAGGAAATGTCCAGCACTCTTGCTTTGCATGGTATATGTTGAGGTACAGTGTTTAGCTGTCTTTTGTAACAGAGTACTTTTAGAGTTGTGGATGTTAAAGAGCCTTTAACTGTGCAGTCTTTTAGTGAATATCCATGTACCAGATTGACAAGTAGACCGTACGACAGCACCAAGACGAGTGAATATTCCACTGAAGTAAGACCTTTTAAATTCATCATGGTCTTCTGGTTTTCAGCTTTAAGAACTAAGGATTTCTGAGCCCTCTTGCTCAGCAGCATTCATCACAGTTATTTTTTCTCTGTATTTCAGCAGTCCTATAAAATAAGCATGAAACCTTTTTTAATTACTGCAAATAATGTCACTGTGAACAGCTGCTTAAGACAACAGGCTGTTCACTTTCAAAAGACCACATTTTAAATAAATAAATTTAACAAGCTAGTGGAGCATGTTGTCTCTGAAAAAAAATATTCTCGTTTCTTTTAGTGAACTACTCATCCCAGAATAATGCTATTTACTTTTCTTGAAAACATTTTCTACATTTAAAAAGTAACTGCGAATTTGAAATTTTATACTCACTCAATGAAGAAACAAGGAAATTGTGAAATTGTTGAGAGATCTTGTTTATAAAAACACAATTGTGCATTTCTTAATCCAGCAGGCATTTAGTGTGGACCCTGTTACTTTGTAAGAGCTTTTGTAGAAGTATGTTGTAGCTTCTTTTAGAAGGAAGTAAAGCTTTGTAGATCATTTTGCATTGCTATTCTTTTAATAAGGAAATGAAACTTAAGAGCAAGATCAGTGCATAATGACAATAATAAAATCTAATGAAATGTTCATACTGGGCCTTTTGGCATTATATGTGCAAATATTTGGCCAACCCTGGCCAAAGTACACATGATTTTTGAAGTACACAAAGTAAACAGTCTACAGCAAGCTATTTTTTTGCAAACGTAAATGCGCAATTATTTTATATATTATGTACATATTTGATTAATAAGTTTTAAAAATAAAATACTGTGCACATGCCTCATGAGTAAAATGTCTACACTAATTTCAAAACTCAATTGGTGTATTAGTGTCACAGAGAACAATGGGAACAGGAAGATGCTCGCAGGTTGTATAGAGGAAAGGTTTAATCAGAAGGATTATCCAAATTCATAATCCAAAAACAGGCCAAAGGTCAGATACACAGGAGCAGATAATAAAGCAGACACCATCAGGATTCAGACTATAGACAGATACAAAGAGAACTCAAGGAACAAGCAAATACAAACTGGAAAAGATACAGACTAAGAATGCTCTGACAGGTAGGGTGGCTTCATGATTGTGTAACAGCAAGCCCTGAACTAACTAAGGACCAAAACTTATATATCAGGGCTAATTAGCATAACAAGATGCAGTTGGGTAGTGAGTCACATGAGAGACCAGGTTCTAAAAGGGATTCTGGGAGATGTAGTTTGTATAACACAAGAAGCATGAAAAGGAAGTCACAAAATGACAAGTCACAAAAAAAATCCAAAACCAAATGAACACCAGAGGAGTGCCAGAGGACCATGACAGTTGGGCATTAATTTAAGCTGGGCCAAAAATTGTCATAAAAATTTACCAGTACCAAGAAAATTTTTTTAATGTAGCATATGCTTTTGGTTTGATCTTATAACAATACAATAACTAAATTTGTGTCATCCTGTATCAGAGCATGATTTCAATAGGAACCTGTATTTAAGTGTGAAACATCATTTAATTACTGACAAATATAATTCTTTTAACATTTATAGTTTTCACAAGTCCCTCTTTAAAAATAAACCTAATGTACTGTTATTTACATGTAATATGTTTTACATACCTGTTGATGTTATTTAAGCAATAATACACGACAGGGAGTGCTATAACATTCAATATTGACACTGGTGTACTGTGGTCATAGGCACAAGGCCAAGTACTGAAGATCAGGGAAGAATATCTCATGTTATAGCATAACCCTCAAGTGTATTATTGTAATTATACCACAGTTCTATTATCACTGTTTATTGTTAGATTTTAAGATAAAGAGGACAGAAAAAAACTGTTTAGCAACATTTTGTGATATGAAGTAGTTCCTCTATCAGACACTCCGCTGCTAATACAACATCATCAGACTATGTGCATCAGTCATACTAGTCAAGGAACATCATTTCCTGTTTAACTGTTAATTATACAGACAATAAACACAGATACATTGATGTTAAAGATATTTCATTAAACACCACTCTTGACTGATTGGATGCTGGGGTTGTTGTTAGGCTATGTGCATGTAGCGGAGTAATACTTAAGAGCTTTGGTCAAAGGGAACATATTCTCAATATCAGCACTCCTAGAACAATGCAAAAGTGTCTTAATAACAACAGTGAAAAAGTTGTTTCTTTGTGTCAGACATAACCCATAGTGGCAGGAATACATGGATGGTCCAAGATGCCAGTTTTACATACAACTGTAATTAGGTGTCATTTTTAGTTAAATGGATAACAATGCTTATATTATTGAATTGACAATGCTTATTAAGTTACTTCACATACACATTTAAAGTTCTGGAGCCAGAAATTTGACAAATTTGGTATATCTGTAATAATATGAGAAAACCAATAGAATGTAATAAAAATAAAAATTGTAAAAAAAAAAAAAAAAAAACTTGCATATGATTCAATGTTTTCATTTGTTTTCAACTCAGTGTGTAAACATCCTAATTACAGCATGCATTTTTCACAATCAGTAATAGGCTAACCTACTGTTCAACAGTTCACATAGCAGTCATGTTTGATTTGTTTTTGCAAAACGATATGTATGTGTCAGCTGTATGTTTTTATGAAGCAGTGTTTCTGAACACTGAGTTTTCTTTTTGATCATCCCCTAGTCAATTCACTATGTAACAAATGATATTTAATGAATAGTGAATTAATGATTGAGTGAACCATTTCAAATGTGTCTACTTATTCTTCCTCCTTTCCTACATTTCTTCATATATCACAGGTTTCCAGCCAAAATATGTTTAATATGTCATGGCTACCATAGAACACTTCCTGAGCATTGATATAGACCACTGATTAAGCTTTTGTTTAATGGATCTAATTATTATGTGCTCTGTTATACAGAATTAATGAAATTGTATCTGCCAGCTACTGCCAGGCAATCAAAGAGAGGTTCTCTTGGGTATAAGTGGGTTATGTAGAAACATTTTTATCATATATTTCCAGTGCAATATAAACTAAAAATATAATAAAACTACATTTTTAAGTGTATGTACATTAAAATGTACAGAAGTTTGTTCTCAGTGGAAAATGTGTTGACAATAAAGCAACAAATCTTTTTAAAAATCAAGAAAAAATATTTTAATATAGCAACAAAATTTTGCATTAAGCTTCATCTACAGACAATAAATATTTTACCATAGCATTTTAAGTTCAGCATTAGCATTAGCATTTTAATAATATTTGCCTAAAAGATGTACTGTCTATGAAAGTATCATTATCTGACTATTACATCAGCAATATTAAAAGACTCTAATTGAAATTTAATGTTAAAAACATGATTGAAAATATATTAGTAGTCCCAGACAGAGCATATCATTTATTTATGACTCAGTCACTTTATTTTGACACTGATTCGTTGTGTGAATATGTAAAGCCATTTGAGTTAGCTCAGTCCACTGCAGAAAAGTGATCTGTGTATATAGTGTTTTAGGCTGTATGACCAAAATCTTGCTTTGAATGCTAGAAAGCCAGTCAAATATCAACAATTGGTCTTCAGGTAAAAGTTCTGGTTCAGTCATTTCATAATCATCACGATAACTGTGGTAGAAATTTGATCCGTGAAACTTGTGGGTCAGTTCGCAGATCAGTTCCCTAATCCAGAAAGAATACAGCTTTCCTCTTCAGAAGTCCCTTTGGTTTCCAGAGCCACCCTGAGTTTCTGCCAAAACACCCGAGTGTCCTGTCCTGGTTTGGGCCAGGTAATGTAGGTTCGTTTCTTTACTAGTTTTCTCATTCTGAAGTATGGCGACAGCTGGTCTGTTGGAATGTTCTCCAGAAACACCAATATAAGAACATCTTTCTTCTCATCAAAGAGTCTGAAACTGGCCACCTGGATTTCCCTGGAGCACCATTCACTCTCCAAGTAGTGGTGACTAATCACACAGATTGTCTTACGGCTACTGTAGATCCCTTCCACAATATTTTCCATGATGGGTTTACCTGGTTGAAAGTCTCTGTGATGCAAACACAACTTCCAACCCTGCTGTCCCTCTACTTGAGGTAACAACTCTGTCATAACCCATTGTTCATCATGGGTGTTGTAGGAAATGAAAGCATCATACTGGAAGCTACTGGACTTTTTCTTTCTTTGATGGTTGCTGTCATAGACAAAAGCTAGTAGGCGATAATAAGCATACGCAACTTGCCATCTTAAGAAATGATAGAACATGGAGCTAATCATAATGAGAACAATTGATGTTGTGGTTGAAATGAAAAGGACAAATTCCTTATCCAAGGTACAGAACTCGAGGTCAAGCTCCATAAGCTTATTTCCCCTGAGTTTTGATGGGTAATTGCAGGTTAACTGGTCTGCATTAAATACTTGTGTATCATTGTTTTTTACTGCCCAGTTAACAAACCAGGCATTACTGCAATCACAAGTGAATGTATTACCTTGAAGGTCAATGTACATTAAGTTGTCAAATGATGAAATCGTAGTCTCATTGATGACTGCCAGTGTATTCTTGCTGATTTGCAAGATCTGAATTTCACTGACATTTGCTTGCACAAGGAAGTCTAGGGACTGCAAACCAGTAGAGGACATGTAGAGTCTTTCGAGTTTTCGGAGCGGGATGAATAATTCTGAAGAGGCAGATGTTAATTCATTTTTGCTGAGATCCAGGCTGCACAGACTCAAAGTGTGTGTAAAGGTATTAGGATGAAGGGAGTTCAGGTTGAGGTTACTTGCTGTAAATACCTGTAAAGATGACAGACCTCCCAAAAAGTTTGAAGGGATATTCAACATCCCTTTGTGGCCTTGACTGTGAATCTCAAGAGTATCTAGAGACTTTAAATTTGTAAAAGGAGGTTCAGAGAGATTGTCCTGATCTGAATATGAGATGTAATTCTTGTTCAGTAAGAGATATTTCAGGTTTTTAAGACCTGAGAAAACAGAAGCTCTTAAAGAACTCTGTTCGATTTTGTTTGATTGCAAATGAAGCACATTCAGATTGCTCAGTCCCTCAAAGGCTCCTTTCTCTATAGTAGTTATTTGATTTTCATTTAAAAGCAAGTGTGTTAGAGAAACTAATTTCTGAAAATCTCCATTACGGATGGAATTCAGTTTGTTTTTTGTTAAACCCAAAAACTCTAGGTTGGGTAAATATGATTTGAAACACTCTGTTATAGAAATTAGCATGTTGGAGCCAATATTCAGACTTTTCAAATTATTAAGGTTTTGGAAAGTGTTGGATTCAATAGAAGACACATAATTTTTGTAAATGTTAAGGGTGTGTAGCTGTACCAGGTTGTGGAAATCTGAAAGTTTTAAACGAGTTATGCTGTTGTAACTGAGATCTAGGGTCTCCAAGGTTGGCAAATTGCCAATGGCAATTGGAACACTGTTCAGTTTGTTTCTGGATAAACTCAGTGTATTAAGTTTTATCAGTGATCTAAATGCCAAATCTGTTATGTTGGTGATACTGTTTTCAGACAGGTCCAGTGTTACTACATTAGTGCAGTATGTTAGGTCATTTTCTGATAGGATGCTAATGCTATTGTACTGCAAGTGTAAAATTTTCAGGGTGTTAATCTGGCAGGCAATCTTAATTAGTGGTTTCACTGTTTGTTCCCTGAATTGGTGGAGTCTGAGATTAGTCAATGAGTTGTTAAAGGTCTGCAGTACTAATTCCAATTCTTGGGGTGTCTTCTGCATCCCAGTTAAATTAAGGTTACTGACATTTCTAAAGTAGTTTGGGTCCTGCACATCCCATGTCATGCTCCCATTGTTGAAGGCAAGGTTTAATGACTCAAGGTGAGGAAAAATATCTGCTGTGATTCTGAAGACTTGCAAAGGATTCTGAGACATATCCAGGGCTTTGAGTTTTAATGATGTGTTTGAGACCTGGGATGTTTGAAACACACTTAGTCCATTTTTCCCAATGTGCAGGTGCAGGATGTTGAGCAACTGAAAGGCACTTTGAGCTCTATTTATATGGGATAAATGATTACCTGATAGATTTAGCATGATCAAACTAATAAGAGGAACAAATGAAGAGGCACTGATATTTGTAATTTGATTTCCATCCAGTCGCAACACAGTGAGGTTGAACAAATTTTGGAAGATTCCTCCTGCAATGGATTTGAGATTGTTGTCAGCAAGATTCAACTCCTGCAGTGCTGTCAAACTCCTGAAAGCACCTTCTTCTACATCCTGGATGAAATTGTGTGACACATTCAGGTGTTTAAGCTTGGTCAGGTGGATTAAATCATTCTTGGTTATGTTTGAGAACTCATTGCTAGAAAGATCGAGAACTCTTGTTTGGTCTGGCATGTTGCGTGGTACAGCTTTAAGTGCTCTTTTATTGCACAAAGCTGCCAGATTTTCAGGGTGTTTTAAAGAACCTTTGATGTTGCAATTGTCCACAAAAAATCCATTTACTGGTAGAAGAAAGCAGGACAATAACGATAGCAAATATATGCAGCATACCGATGGACAACCTTTTTGTGTAGCTTGCATATTTTCAAGTATAAAACATCTGGCAGATGTTTATGTTAAGGGAAATACATCTTTTGTGCACAGCAAAATTGTAGTTGATGTGATACTCCTGGTTATATTTGATTGAGTGTCCTCTTTAGCACCATTTGATCTGAAGGCAAAGGAAAAAAAGACCTTAATGTCTCAGGAACAGAAACAAGTAACTTTATATACATATGTACTGTATATATGTACTATACTGCATTTTGCTAGGCTGTTGCTAAGTGGTTGCTAAGCTGATTCTATGTGATTGCTAAGTGGTTATGAGGCTGTTGCTTAGTGGTCAGTTAGTGGTTGCCAGGCTGTTGCTACATGTTTGCTAAGTAGTTGTATTGGGGTTGTTAAGTGGTTGCTAAGCTTTTTGCTAAATGGCAACTATTTACCAGCCATAAAACAACAGCCTATCAAACACTTTTAGCAGCAGCCTAGCAACCACTTAGCAATCACTTAGCAACAGCCTACCAACTATGTAGCAACGACTTAGCAACCACATGGCAACAGTCTAGCAACCACAGACAGCAACAGTATAGCAACAACATAGCAACAGTCTAGCAATCAAACAGCAACTATGTAGCAACCACAAAACAACAGCATATAAAACACTTTTAGCAACAGCCAAGCAAACACTTGGTAACCAGGTAGCAAGCACATAACTGCTTAGCAACCATGTGGCATCAGCCTAGCAACCACTAGGCACAACCACATAGCAACAACCTAGCAGTGGGAACCATTCTTCATTTTTGTCAGGAAATGCACTTTTTTTAATCATCATCATCATCATCATCAATACATGACAAAGTATGATACTGTGTATTTAAGGTTTGGGGTCATTTAAGTGCACAATCATTGACCAATGTGCTTTCAACCTCCACATTTAACCCATCCCGGCAGTGAAAAACACATACAACTAGTGAACACATTTTGTGATCACTGCTTTTTGGCCCTGAAACCAAGATGAGTCATAAAAGTAAAATGGAAAGATTTTCAAAGATACTGTCCCTCAGGTTAAACATTTGTGAACACCATGCTAAGTAGTGGAATAACTGACTATATTGCAAATTGCAATTAGTTGTATGAAAGGTAGGATGAGAACATAACGTATACAACAAAAGTATTGTACGGTAGGACAGATGTACAAAATAGTGTAGATCAGTGCCAAAAGTTTTAAATGAATGTTACAGTTGTTTTTCTTGTAAACATAGTTACATTGGACAAGATACATCCACAACCATCTCACAAAGTCAACTAAGCTTCCAGGATATTATCAGCAATAAAATATATCAAATATATGTATACATTGATTGTGTTGTAATAGATATGGCTAAGCAATACTATATATCACATTCAGTTGACATTCAAATGAACTTTGTTAAGAGTTTACAAACAGCATTGATCTAGATAATAGTTTATATTATAATAATTTCTAAAACAGAATGAATACTTACCTAATTACAGCAGAGACATGAGACAAACAGAACAAACAGACATGTAAAAAACATGGTTAAAAAGTGTTCCGTGACTAGTCACTGTGCTTTGAGTTTGGCAGCATGAGGAAGTGTGATATAAATACTGAACGTTTGAAAAAACTGTGAACTTATTGGTCTCAAATTAGAGAACTCACACTGCAGCCCATTACTTTATAATGTTTGATTGTATAAAGTCAATAAATATAAGAACTAATAGGCAGTATCCAAGTAGTAGAGTTACTGAAGTCTGTAAAATGTAGAGATACACAAGAAGTGGATTTAACATAGAAAAAATAGGAAGTCCCTGTAAGCCTGCTGTATCTTGTGATACGTGTACTCTTGCAGGATTTTTCATCCTAGCTTGTCAGTGAAAAATCTGAGTGATCATTTTTATTTGCAGGGGTGCATTTTGGGACTGTTTAACATTTGGTCCCTACAGGACATCACATCACAGGACCCTACATTTTCCATCACAATGTGGAAAAATAACAGTCTCTGATTGGTCATCTTCATGCCAGTCAAATGGAGAATAATGCCACTCTCTGGCAAAACGGCACTTTATATATGTAGATACTATGTTTAGAATTTGGATCATGTTTCACTCTGTAAGAAGTAACAGGCTAAAACATCAAGATGCAAATTAGATCATAGATCTAATAGATCAAATAAGATCCCATAGATGTATGGAGGATTTTTGTTATATATTTCAGTGAATTCCAAGCTCAATCACTCTGTTCACAGTGGTCTTCAGTCCAGTTGGTATGTACAGCAGGCTAAAATAGCCAAGCTATCTTCAGATACCTCTCATGATTATCATTGCTTACATACAGCCAGAAATGTATTGTAAAATGTGTAATGGCCTTTTATTGGCTTGCTTGCTTAGCACTTTAGTATTCACTCTGTGGTTACCAGGGAATTGCTCATGCCAGCAGAGGGCAATGATTTGACATGCAATTCACAGTAAGAACACTTAAACTATGAAATTAACTTAAACTGTATAACTGTCACTGAGCAGCCACCCATAGTAAAAAAGAGTCCTCCTCCACTCAACATGGAAATGGTTAATTTTAGGTTTCTTACTTGGTCCAGCTCCTTTACTCATTTTTAAACTCTTTCTCCAGTTCAAAAGAAATACATTGAAGGCTAACTGGGGAACTCGCAAGCTAGCTAGAGTTTTGCAGCACTTAAGCAGAAATTCTGAATTATTTTGATAAGGCCAAGTAAAAAAAAAGAATTGGTGATCATCCCCGCCCGACCCTCTAAAAAGCACCCGACCGTTTTTTTTTTTTTTTTTTTTTTTAACACAAAAAAACGCGCCAAACACCCTAGTCTGGCCTAGAATCGTTCAAATTTTGCATGCTTCCAATGACGTGACCCAAATCAGTACACTTAACTGTCAATACCAATGGCCGGTCGTTTTTGTGATGCAAATCATGGCTTTTGCAGTGGCCAGCATCGTAAAAACACTGCAGTCGGCCAATAAAATTCGTTTCATTTCCCTGTTATCTAATGAAATAAAATACAATGGATTATTTTAACTAACTGTAATATATTATAATAACTATTATCGCAGCGTGCGCGCAGACTCACACACAGAGAAGCAGACGGAGGGCCGGTTCTATAAATAAGACATATCTTGGCCGGGAGGCAGACGAAGAGACACACACTCAGACGCGCGTGCGACGCTATTATC
>BRDA01008205.1:34980-49283 GCA_036984385.1 Crenuchus spilurus | reverse complement strand
TGGAAACCAGGTTTTGAATTGCTGTGCTTGCAGGTAAATACAGATCTTGATTAGCAACAGAGTGCTAAACAAGACAGCAAGGCAGAAGTGGACGACAGAGAATGTGGGAAAGGCCAGGTTACTCACTGTTAGGGATGTCGTAGTCCTCGTAGAATTTAGGCTCCAGGTCAATGGGCCGCTGTTCATATCCAGGGATTTCATACTCGTGAACAGGAGAGGCAACCAGAGCATCACGACCATACGGCCGTCTACCACCAACAGAGCCTGGGATATTACACAGGGTGGCATAGGCCTCTAGAGAGAGTGACAGAGAGAGAGACTTCGTAACTATACAGCACTTATTCAACACTGACTGAATACTTTTCCTTTGATTAAGTGCACTGAGTGACTTTTGTATTAGACAGAATTTTTTTTTCAGATAATGTATTATAAATGATATTGTAATATAATTTGTCACCTGAACAGTTTGTAAAATTATTGTGAAATTAATGTAAAATGTACTAAAAATTTATATAAAATTAGTGACATTAATGTAAAATGTATTAAAAATGTACATAAAATTATTGTGAAATTAATGTAAAATGGACTAAAAATGTACATACAATTATTGTGAAATTAATGTAAAATGTACTAAAAATTAATATAAAATTATTGTGATAACGTAAAATGTACAAAAAATGTACATAAAATTATTGTGAAATTAATGTAAAATGTACTAAAAAATAATATAAAATTATTGTGACAACGAAAAATGTACTAAAAATTTTAATCAAATTATTGTGAAATTAATGTAAAATTTACTAAACATTAATATAAAGTTATTGTGACATTAATGTAAAATGTACTAAAAATGTACATAAAATTATTGTGACATTAATGTAAAATGTACTAAAAATAATATAAAATTATTGTGACATTAATGTAAGATGTACTAAAAATTTACATAAAATTATTGTGAAATTAATGTAAAATGTACTAAACATTAATATAAAGTTATTGTGACATTAATGTAAAATGTACAAAGAATCAATGTAAAATTAAGAATTTACGTTAAATGTACTAAGAACTAATGTAAAATTTACTAAGAATTCATGGAATGTACTAAAACCAGTATAAAATGTAAAATTTATGCAAAAGGTACAAAGAAGGAATGTAAAATGTGGTAAAAAATTTATTTTAAGTGTATTAAGAATTCATGTAAATTGATAAGAATTAAATATTGTGTATTAAAACAATGTAACAATTTCAATGATACTACAAATGGAAATAAAATTAGTTAAACTAATTTTAATTTAAAGTAAAATTACTAAACAATAATGTAAAATTGACTAAAAATGTATGTAAAATTGTCAAAGATTTAATGTGAAGTGTATTAGTGAATTAGTATAACATTTACTAAATGTTAAATGTACACATTCTAAGTGTTCTATGCATTATTGTAAAATTGACTAACAATGTTAAGTGTACTAGTGTCACACCCCACGACTCTGTTTTGGTTTCCCTTGTCACTATGTGCTGCCTGGTTCCTTCCACCTCATGTTTCTATGTGCCTGCACCTGTCCTGTCTGATCTATCACTCCTGCTGTCTTATTGTCTATCTGATTACATTCCCCATCAAGTCTGCCCAGTGTCTCCCAGTGTTGTCTGTCATTGTGGGTCATCACACTGGTATTGTTTTTAGGTTTATGAGTGTTAAGTGTTTGAATAAAGTCGTGTTTGGACTCCTTCCTGCTCTACACACACTGACAAATAGTGTAAGTGTAATGTTAAATTGACTAACAGTGTTAAGTGTAGGTGTAATGTAAATTTGGCTACGTGTTCAGGTGAAATGTATTGAACATGTGTTTTCCATGCTCTCTGTCTCATGTTGAAAAATCAAATGAATCTCAGCTGTTTACGCTCTGTTCCTAAAGTCAGTTTTAAAAGTTCCTCTCTCTGGACAAACAAAGGATTTGAGGGTCAACAGAAACATCCCTGGACATTTGTGAGAATCAGATTGACCTTCCGGTTGCCAGCAGGGATTCCCGGAGTGCAGGTATAAAGGAGAAGCCTGCGAGCATCTTTTGTTACAGAACTGAAAAGCAGAATTGTGTTTCTGCCTCTTCTCTCTGCTGTGTCTCTTATCGGCCTGGTTTGGTGAGTCCCACCACAGCAGGTAACGTGTTTCTAATTACCATACCCACAGCAACCGGAAAACGTCTGCGCTACATTAGAGAGATGACGACGCGGCTGAAATCCTCCAATCATTTCCGGGAAGAGCGGGCACATGTGGAATTATTTGAATGCCAAATGGCGCGAAACATCAATAGAACTTGATCTGCTGCAAATCCCTAAACATGCCCTTCATACATTAGTCTTTAATGCTGTCTGTCCACATTGTGTGGTTTGCAGACTACACAAACCACCAGTCTGTGTTTTCCAGTTCCTGTCCTAGAGTGGCCACAGCTGTCTAAGATTAGACTAATGCAAGACTCCAAAGGCTTAAAATTGACCTGATGAGCTAGTTTAGTTATATCAACTTAAGCACTGTGGAACCATATCTAGATTATTTTCTAAGATACATGCAAATAGGAGGAGCCAAATGAAAGCTGAAATCCTCTTCTTCCTTCTCGAGTTGTTCATTTCTGCCTATTTTGAGCTGCCAGCTAAAGATTTAGCTTCAAATAAACCATGTGCTAAAATAATGGAACAAGTTTTGAATGAGCTTTTTTTTTTGGGATGTAATCCTTACAGATGTGTTCCTGCTTATTTAAGATGGGATTAGGTTTAACCTAGGATTACATTTGGGGTTGAGATTAAGGTGAGGGTTAGGATTGATGATTGAGATTAAGGTTAAGATTAGGATTAGGGGTTGAGATTAAGGTTAGGGTTAGGATTAGGTTTGATGATTGAGATTAAGGTTAGTATTAGGAGTAGGGGTTGAGATTAAAGTTAGGGTTAGATTTGGGGTTGAGATTAAGGTTAGGATTAGGATTGATGATTGAGATTAAGGTTAGGATTAGGGGTTGAGATTAAGGTTAGGGTTAGGATTAGGTTTGATGATTGAGATTAAGGTTAGTATTAGGATTAGGGGTTGAGATTAAGGTTAGGGTTAGGATTAGGTTTGATGATTGAGATTAAGGTTAGTATTAGGAGTAGGGGTTGAGATTAAAGTTAGGGTTAGATTTGGGGTTGAGATTAAGGTTAGGATTAGGATTGATGATTGAGATTAAGGTTAGGATTAGGGGTTGAGATTAAGGTTAGGGTTAGGATTAGGTTTGATGATTGAGATTAAGGTTAGTATTAGGATTAGGGGTTGAGATTAAAGTTAGGGTTAGATTTGGGGTTAAGATTAAGGTTAGGATTAGGTTTGATAACAGATTAAGGTTTGGATTAGAATTAGGGGTTGAGATTAAGGTTAGGGTTAGGATTAGGTTTGGGGTTGAGGTTAAGATTAGGGTTAGGATTAGGTTAGATGATTGAGATTAAGGTTAGAATTAGGATTATGTTTGGGGTTGAGATTAAGGTTAAGATTAGGTTTGGAGCTGAGATTAATGTTAGAGTAAGGATTAAGGTTAGGGCAAAATAAAGACAAAATAAAGTTAATCCTTATCTTGAGCTTTGTCAGATCTTAAAGAAGGTTTAAAGATGTTTCTGTAACATGGCCTAAAGTTTTTAAGCTATTGAACATGTGTGGTGTGTGTGTACCTGTGTGTTTAGGGGGACAGTAGGCGCAGTTCATGCCCCAGGCCTCCCCATACAGGCAGCAACACTCGGCGTATGTAGTCTCCCGGTCAGTTAGTGGATTACTGCAGGTCTTCGTCTCTGTCACACTTTCCCAGCAAATATCAACGAACGTGGTGTGCTCTTCGTGTGTTGTAGAGACACAGAGGTCAGTCAACAGAACTCAATAAAATGTCACTATCATGACCCTAATAATGGCTAAAACTTAAAATAGAAAAAATATACATTATCTCAGATCAACCTTGATGGGATCTTTGCTTCTTCACTTTATAACCGGAGACGTGAGGCTAACAATGCTAACAATCACTGCAACTAAATAGCCACCTAAATAGCCCAGTTTTATTCCATCTCAATACATTCCCAAAACTTCCAAGAATATTTCTAAAGGTCATTATCAATAAAACTGATTCTAGATCAGCACATCCTACTTTCTACTTAGTACACAACGAACATTTTGGTGATGCATTTGAATGGAAACAGCTGGTCTATTTAGGTGACTATTCAATTCCAGTGTTTTTGTTAGCAACAGTAACCTTTCAGTTCCAGTTTGAAAGTGGAGAAGCAAAATTTAAACTCAAACTAAGTCATTGATTTCACCTGGAACTTTATTTCCATTTCAAACCTCTCCTGGAGGCAGCTCTTTATTTATAGTCACCATCCTGCTTCAGCTAATCAGCATTTCATTAAGTTAAATCAGGTGTGGAATTGAACAAATCCTATGTCTGGAGCTACAAACCTCTTTTCTTCTAACCAGCTCACAATATATGAATGAATTGTGTTTAATATTTTAGCTAAATGACTGCACAGATAAGAAAGGGAAAATGGCCTTCAGCTTGTCCTGTTATATAAAATTAACACATGAGCCGAAAGTAAAAAAAACTCCATGACTTGAAGCAGAGTTTCTTTCTACCAGTCCATTACATCTTGAGACACCTTGAAGGCTATTATCCCACTTGTACCACACATTACTGCACATTTAGGAAATTTTTGTGTATTTCTATATTCAGGAAAACAAACTGAAAAAGAAGCTGTTTTTGACTAGTTTCATGGCCAGTGTAAATAATATGTGTAACATTTGGCAGCCTTGTTTCATTTGGTGCTGTGGTTACCAATCAAAAGTTTTGAATGGTGATTACTTTTTTTTACTGTCAAAGATGTCCCATTAAAAAGAAATAATGGTCACCCACCAGCCAATCAGAAAAGACTATTTCTCATCTCTGAGGTAATGGGTTCATGTAGACTTCACTCTTTAGGGTTTTACCTGCAACATCGGGGAAAATGCAATACTTGCTGTCAGGAGCTAACACCATGGGAGGAGCGCAGAAGCACTGGTAGGAGCCATGAGTATTTAAGCACTGGCCTTGAGCACAGTTGGACTCATCTAAACACTCATCTGTGTCTGTAGAGGCAGAAAGAGAGAGAGACAGAGAGAAAGAGAGATGTCAACCTCATAAATAAAGTTAGATAATCTTGACTCTTAGCCAAGCCTCTAGTGCTGCTACCTTGATAACTTTCACTGTAGATGTTCTGTTCACTGTCTTTTTTTATTGATAATGATAATTAAGCAATGACACACAAGAGCAAGTGCTATAATGTGACATATTGACACTGGTGTACTGCAGTTGTAGGCATGAGGTCACAAACATCAGTACAACAGTGCCATTATCTCACATTATCATGAAATGGACCAATGCACAAAGTCTTCTCCAGCACATCCCAAAGATTCTCAGTGGGGTTCAGGTCTGGGCCGTGTGGTGGCCAATCTATGTGTGAAAATGATGTCTTATGTTCCCTGAACCACTCATTCACAATTTAAGCCTGATGAATTCTGGCATCATGGAAATGTCCATGCAATCAGGGAAGAAAAAATCCATTGATGTAATAACCTGGTCATCCAGTATATTCAGGTAGTCAGCTGCACTCATGCTTTGGGCTCATAAGAACGTTCCTGAATGTAAACTTGACCAACTGCAGCAACACCAGATCATAGCACTGCCCCTACAGGCTTGTACAGTAGGCACTAGGCATGATGGGTGCAACACTTCAGCCACCTCTCTTCTTACCCTGATGCGCCCATCACTCTAGAATATTGTAAATCTCATCAGACCACATGACCTTCTTTGCTCCATTGCTCCAGAGTCTAATATTTATGCTCCCTAGAAAATTGAAGCTGTTTTTTGCTGGTTAGCTTCACTGATAAGTGGTTTTCGTAAGCTGTTTAGTCTCAATCCCTTGAGTTCCCTTTGCATTGTGTGTGTGGAAATGCTTTAAGTTTCACTATTAAACACATCCCTGAGTTCTAAGGGTTGTTGTTTTTCTACAATCTGATTTCACCAAATGTTGAAGCGATCGCCGATCATGATTATTCAAGATTTCTTTCAGACCACATTCCTTCCTTGAAGATGTTTTCCCCAACATTCATTAAAATGCATTACCCAGTTCTTAACCTGATTTCAGGTCCTTAGATGCTTGATGCCAATAATTTAACCTCCTAAACCAGATCTTTTTCACGACCACAGGATGTATCTTCATGCTTGTTTAACAAATGAAAAGCTTCTCACTGCAGCAGTTAGGGTTAAATAACTTGTTGCCATCTGAAACATAATCACCCATGCAGTAATTATCCAATGGGAGGCTCTTACCTGTTTACTTAGGTAAATCCAGGTGGTGATCTTTTTTTTTTGGCCAGGCAGTGTGTATGTGTGTGTGTGTGTGTGTGTGTGTGTGTGTGTGTGTGTGTGTGTGTGTGTGTGTGTGTGTGTGTGTGTGTGTGTGTGTGTGTGTGTGTGTAGAACCATGAGTACCCAAAGAACCCTTTGCAAGTTTAAATGGGTCTTTACATGATGAAGGTTTCCTCAGAAGAAAAATGTGTTATATAGAAGAAATGTAACCCAAAAGGGTTCTGTTATTATTACAAGCCTGACATTATAACAGCTGAACTTTTTTTGGAGGGTTTGCATTACAATTTTCGGAAGGTTTCTCATAGAACATTCCCAGCTAGACAAACACTAACATTGTGGCAATGTTTGAAATAACATCAGCGAGAGTTTTTATTGGCTGTGAATATCATGACGTCAGCGAAAGTGGGAGGAGTCAGCGGTTAATTTGAACTGGAGGATGGGAAAACCATGTCACAGACTGAAATGAGCTGAGAAATGCTGTGAAACTTCTTAATTTAAGTGGTTTGTACCTCACATTTTGATATTTTGGATTCACGTAGCTACACAAGGTGAAATATCTGCTGACAGGGTGCCCGAGGGTGATGAAACTTTGACACCAAATCTGAATGAATGTACTCTTTGTCCTGCTTGAGTGAGCTGTGCCTTGCCAGAACATGATGCTACATCATAACCAGTAGGCTTCCTGAGAGGGATCTTCCCCCACAGCTAATGACTCTTTCGTAGGAAGGTGACTCCCTAAGCCGTGGACTGGTCAGACTGCTGTAAAGCACACTGGGTTGTAATGGTATATGAATTAAACTGTAAGAAAGATGTTGGCAGGGTTCAAGACTGCACTAGAAAACACAGAGTGTGCTCTATGTTATTAATACATTTTATTTAACAACTGTTATAAAATATGGCGCTTACAAAATATTCTGTGATATGAGATACTGAGGATCAGATCAGATCAGATTTGATGATCTTGATTTGCATCCTAAATGTAAGTGACCTGTATCTGTCTGTAACATGAACAAATCTGTCTCTGACGGCACACATGCCCACACTGATACTTTTATAAACATTGCCTCCATCACCAACAACAAAATATCTTATTAGTTGCCAGGTTGGCAGAAATGAAGTCGCCTGTAAAACTTCAGAGGTGGCAGGAGATTTTAAATAGAAAAGAAAATGAATATTAAGAGTAAGATTAGAAGAAGATTTTTAGACCTTTCAATTGTGTGAGCTTTTAGATTTAGGGCTACTTTCAGCTTGTGCAGTGTTGCTTTCTGTAAAACAAGGGTTAGGCGGATTTTGGGGATCTGGCAACCCTGTATTACTGAGCTGAGTAAACTGAGTAAAACTGGTAAAAAAAAAAAACAGACATGTTAGTAGCTGATGTGTGATGCCGTTTTGCTCAGGAGATAGTAAACAGATAGACTGTACATGATCAGGTGGAGAAGGTGAATAAAAGGCAGCCAGCTTAATTTTGTCAGCAATGGCTCATCATTACACACGTTTGCATACAGGTGAACACAAAATAACACAAAATAACATTCAGGTTAGTAACAGCTTCACTGTTATGGTGTCAATATACTTTAAAAATAAGAAAGAAAGAGAGAGACAGAACAGGGACACAGACACACACATGCAGATATCTGTGAAGTATGCAGGGCTGGCTGGCGCATGCTGTTCACACACCAGTCTTGTGGTTTTACCGTGGAAGGGGAATAGGAAATGTAAATGGCTTGGCTACAGAGTATGGCTGCTATATGCATTTAGCGTTTGTTAAATACATTCAAAAATATGCCTCTCCACCCATTCAGGCCACAAATGAAAACACACAGGCCAGCGGAATACCGGGCCTGTGGGCCGCGCTGGTTCAGCTATCATTATGAGTGACTGGGGCATGAGCAAAGGAGCTAAATAGGGTGTACAGGGTGTACATATGTGTAAAGATCAAACAGTACTGGGGACTCAAAATCTCTACCTTTCATTTCTTACTCGTGTGTGTGTGTGTGTGTGTGCGTGTGTGTGTGTGTGTGTGTGTGTGTGTGTGTGTGTGTGTGTGTGTGTGTATTTTTGGTTACATTAGGATTAGCTTTAGGGGGGTTATGCTTAGAAGCTTACATAAACATGCTTAAATCAGTGAATTATTATTAAATATAGATGCATAAACTCCCAGAAGCCACAACAGTCAAGAGCAGATATTATTTGAGTGGTGGATCATTCTCAGCACTGCAGTGACACCGATGTGGTGGTGGTGTGTTAAGTGTATGCAGAATATCAGACACAGCAGAGCTGATGATGTTTTTAACATCACCTAACACCTCATTAACACCTCAGTGTCACTGCTAGAGTGAAAATAGCCCACCATGCATCATGCTGTGGGGGGGGGGGTGTCTTCACCACCAATGAAGGAATAGAGGACCAACACAGACTGTGTAGTATCAGATGAGCTGCTGTCTCTGACAACAAGGTAGGTGTGTGTCATAGAGTGGGCAAATATAGTGTTTAAAGCAGCCCTGGAGCACACACTAACACACCACCACCACATCAGTGTCACTGCAGTGCTGAGAATGATCAACCCAAATATTAGTAGCTCTGTGGTGGTCCTGATCATTAAAGAACAAGTGAAAGGAGGATAATAAAGTGTACAGAGACTCTGCTCTTGTATGATCAGTGGAGCTAAAATAAAATAAAAGTGTAGATACAAAGTGGTGGTTTTAATGCAGTGGCTACACAGTGCATATGGAATACAGAGATGACTCCACCTCCTGACAGCATATAAAAACAAACTGAGAGCCTGTGAGTGATCTGAGCCTGGACCCTGTGTTTGAGACAGAGTGTATGAAAGCACGGAGGTTTGCTGATGCTATGTGATACAAGGCATTCAATGGTGTGGCTTCAAACGAGGCTGGATTTCAACCACGGCTGAGTGTGTGTATGTGGTTTGCCATAGTCCTTTGGTTTTGGACATTATGCCGGGATCACCACAAACCTGCTGTCTCCCCTCAGACATTCCCCACCCAAACACTGAACCCGGGCATGGCCCTGCGACCCCTCACACACACTCGTACACACACCAAGACACAACCACAAGTATGAGAAGAGAGTTTCATAGGCTAGCCTAAATAGATTTGAAGCACCCCATGTGATTAAGTCCACCACAAATAAAATCCTACATCTTCTAATGTAAGCACAGCATTGCTTATCTAAAGCACACAGACATCAGGCTTCATATACGCTTAGAAAACACTACTCAATGCTGAGAGAGACCACACATATGTCCACACACACAGATAAACAAGCTACTCGTGCTCTATCCAGCCAATAAATTGCGGTGGTGACCTTTTCAAAGGCCAAATAAAACAGGGCCTTTATTTACACTTCTAAGATTTCACAGTAAAGACCCTTATGATGGCTACAACATCAGCATCTATGGGCTGTCTTCACAATGATTTGATATGTTAAGATACTGATTTAAAGCATAATGACACCTTAATTATTGTGAATAAATATTATGGATTCATATTATATTGGGAGTAGGGTTGTAATGGTATGAGATTTTCATGGTATGATAACCGTCTCAGAAAATATGGCAGTATCACGGTTATCACGGTATTTCACAAAAATTATTATTCTCTCTTAAAGAAACAACAAAATTATATATATATATATATATATATATATTTGTTTAACAAGTTATTTATTGTAGCTAAAACTTGGAATTATCTTTAAAGACAGTTATGTTTAAAATGTCTCCAAATGAGCCAAAACTAGGACCATCTTTTGCACTGTGTAAATATTAGGGGTGCAGGAAAAAATCGCTTCGAGCTCGAATTGCGTTTCTCACATTGAACGATTCAGAATTGATTCTCGTTTTCAAAAAATTTATTTTTTTTGCAGGTGCGGATGTGCCTTCTCAGCCACCGTAGTGCTAGGCAAAACAAGGAAGCAGCGTGGCCTATGTACAGGCATGCAAGCCAAGCCGCGGTCTTTGAAAGCAACCATTTGGAAACACTTTGGATTTTACCGTCAACCCGGCCCGGGTGTGATTTGCAGAGATTGCAATGGTAAATTCCGGATCGATTCGTTTCAGATTGATTTGTTCGATTCCCAAAAATTCGCAGCCCTAGTAAATATAAATAGTTCATAAACTTTTTCATGAGAAGTATATATATATATATATATATGTATCTACTGATGCTCAACATAGTATTAAGATGCCAGAAGTGTCACTTGTGCTGCTTATGTAGACACAAATAGAAAATAGGTGCACTGTCACTTTAAAAGCTAAGCAGCTCCAGTGCAGGCCTGAACTGGTTTTAAGCAGTTCAGAGTGAGCAGCAGTAAGATACTGGTAGCAACACAGTTTTCTTACCGTGTGTAGTGTTACGGTTTGTGTTGCATCTTATATTTTGAACAACTTACCATGGTTTAAAGTTTTATTTTTGTTTGTTTTCATCACGTGTACAGTCTGGAATAAGCAACCGTTTGTTTTTGCTCATCCTTACACGGTGTCCTGTGGAGTTTTTCTCGGAATAACGTAAACACGAGTAAAGTTGCTTCAGTAACCAGAACCTTGTTCATTTCACACACCTACTTTAGCTGCCACTTTACGTCCACAAACTTTGTACATAAAATTCCCATCCTCACGTCTGTTTTGCAGCTATCCAGCTATCCAAAGTAGTCCCACACATATTGTTTTAGGTGGATGGAGACTGGTTAAATCTGTCACACTTCTCTCTGCCATTTTAGCCGCTGTGTGCTTGAGTGTGGTGCCAGTGGCCGAGGCGGAGCGGAGCTGCGCATGCGTGGGTGAGATTCTCAGCTGGATTGCCTTTTGATATGATAACTGTGCATTTAATACGGTGCTATACCACTGCAACCCTAATTAAGACCTGCTAATTCATAGTTTATTCAAAAATCTACAGTATTTATAGAGTTTATCCTGCTCATGTAAGAGTTACAGTCTCTACTATCAAACGAAGGCTTTTGGAGAACTGCTGTCAGGATTTGATGATCTCCACCCCATCTCATGCTCAACTCCCAAACTCATCCCAAAAGTAATGGATGGTGCAGATACCTCAGCCTGCTCCACAGTTCTGGGCTGGTGGACTTCTACCCCCTGGCATTAGACATGGTGCAAATAGGTTCTCTGCTTCAGAGAGTTGGTAGCACTTCTCTACAGGAACTAGACAAGCTCAGTGTCTGCATCTGTGTCAGCTTAAAGCAGCTGAATGCATTTATTAGAAAGGATGTCCACATAGTGTAACTCACAAAGCTTTTCTTGGGTTATAACATTTGAAAACAGCCCAGTAATATATATATATATATAATAAATCATCTGAAATTACACTCAGAACATCTCTGCCTGTGAAAGAAAGTGTAAGTACGTAACATTCAGGTCTTACCCACACACTGGAGTTTGGCTTCGTCATAGTAGAATCCAGTCTTGCAGTAGCACTCGTAATCACCTTTGGTGTTTAGACAGAAGCCGCCTTTACAGATCTCCTCCCCAAACAGGGCGCACTCATCAGCATCTGATCAAAACAATCAAACATCCATATTTATTAATAAATACATGCATCTCTAGCTGTAATCCATATGCATCCATATTTACAATGTGTTCAAATGAGAGACATAGCCATATTTCACTGTGGATGGCTCAATGCCTCCTAGTGTTGGCACCTAGTACATTTACAATACTTTATATGAGCTAAAGTTTTAGTGTAAATAACACTGAGGCAGCTGTGGCCTGATGGTTAGGATCCAGTCTTATTACTGGAAGGTTGCCAGTTCACTGAAGTGCCCTTCAGCAACTACTCCCCGGGTACTGTAATTTGGGGCTGCAGACCACGTGTGCTCACTGCCCCCTACTGTGTTTACTATTATGAATGTATGTTATAAAAGGGTTAAACACGGAGGTCAAATGCAAGCACACTGATCAATCATTGTGCACCTTAATAGAACAAACTAGTATTTAAAATGATTGAGAAAAATATTGTTTTTCAGGTGAAATTTCAGAATGAGTCTAAAATGTGCTCTAATCTTTACAGGTGAAATTAATGTGACCGTCTCTAAACTTTTGACTGCACATGTCCAGCTGTTCAGTGTTTCAGTACTTTCTGCTTTTTGTTTTCTTAAAAAAGGAGCTTAACATTAAAACTCTCAACAGCTGTGTGATCCACAAATCCACCAATAAATGTCCTGTTTCAGTCAGAATTAGTATTTAAACTCCTCCTCATCAGGCTGTTCACAATCTGACATCATCACACTGAGACCACACCTCACACCTGATCATCAGGACCTCACCACTGTGAGGCTTCAGACAGGATGTTCTCAGACAGAAGTGAGCACTGAGTTTAGAGTGTCACAGAGTGTTAGTGTGTCTAGTTAATACAGAACGGTCTACAGTACACTGTGTGAATGGTACAGTGACAAGCCCAGACTACTGTAATAACATCATTAATCCAGTCACTGTGCCTCTGCATGAACAACACAGTTTCATCTTCATGGATGACGATGCTCAGCTCATCGAGGTCACATTATTAGTGAACGGCTGCTGGAGACTGTGGTACCTCAAATGGAGTGTCCTGCACTTTCTCCAGACCGGAATCATATAGAAAACATTTGGGACCAACTAATTCGCCATGTAGAGACAAGTAACTCTGTACCCCAGAACCTCAATGACCCGAGAGCCGCCCTTCAAGAAGAGTGAGATGCCTCAGCAGACAATAAGTCGGCTGTAATTGATGCTCAAGGTCACATGACACGTTATTGAGACACTGACATTGATTGCTGGGGTATAAACATCACTGTTGTTGCTTTTGTTTCAATAAATAGTTTGAGAGGAAATCACCGCTGCATGCTTCTACTTAAATGCCTACTTTTATGATGTAACATCACTGTAGCGTGAACTTTTTACCATTTTCCATAAATTTCACCTGAAAGTCAAATATCCTTAAGTTTTTGTGACGAGTGTATGTATTAATAAACCGGCTCTTGCTATTTACCTCATACAAGTCCAACAATCTCCTCATTCCAAAATATGAATGTTTCTATTCTGAATGTACATAAATTTAAATTCCATTTATACAGAACGCCATAGTAGCGGAGTTCATGCTCTGATTACCAGAACTCTGGCGCTAAATTGAAATTGGACTCTTTTGAATCCAGAATGCAAATGTGAAAGCATTTCCATTTATTCATTACCACATGCTGTAACCCCGAGCGATTTCACAAAATGTTTCAGCAGGAAACTCGCAGAGCGCAATATTGAAAGCAGTCAGTGAGCTGGATCAGAACCTGAGCTTTGGGCTGTGGGGCGGAATTTCAACAGGTGTGTCCTCTCTGGAGAGTCTATCAGAGTTTATTATCTGTATCTGTTACTTCTGGTTGGTGCTCATATTTGCTAATATGATGAGTCATCCGCAAACGTAACTGAAGACGCACATATGCGCAGATGTAGAGGATATGCCGGTGTAATTCTCAGCTCACACGGAGCTTGCATATGTGCCCACACACACACACACACACACACACACACACACACACACACAGTTTCCAACCACACCATACTGAGCTGCACTGCTGCCAGCCGGAGCTAACCGCACACTCATTGCGTTCATAAATTAAATCAGTGCATTAGACTGGCCCTGAGCACTGAGGTTTTCCCCAGACTGGGAAACAGGGGCACAACAGCTCTAATTAGTGTGTGTGTGTGTGTGTGTGAGACAGAGAGAGAGAGAGAGAGAGAGAGAGAGAGAGAGAGAGAGAGAGAGAGAGAGAGTGACAGAGAGAAAGAGAGAGAGAGAGAGAGAGAGAAAGAAAGAAAGAAAGAAAGAAAGAAAGAGAGAGTGAGAGAGAGAGAGAGACAGAGAAAGAGAGAGAGAGGGAGAGGGAGAGAGAGAGAGAGAG
>BRDA01008205.1:2864-13022 GCA_036984385.1 Crenuchus spilurus | reverse complement strand
AACAGAGAGAGAGAGAGAGAGAGAGAGTGTGTGTGTGTGTGTGTGTGTGTGAGAGAGAGAGAGAGAGAGAGAGTGTGTGTGTGTGTGAGAGAGAGAGAGAGAGAGACACAGACAGAGAGAGAGAGAAAGAAAGAGAGTGAAAACAGATAGAGAAGGAGATAGAGAAGGAGAGAGAGAGATGGAGAGAGAAAGAGAAAGACAACAGAGAGAGAGGGAGAGGTACAGAGAGAGACAGATAACGAGAGCATTACTGTGTTGGTTTTAGTGTCTCACCTTGGCAGCTGGTGCCGTTGACCTGTCTGTACCCCGGTGGGCAGTTGCAGTGGTACGAGCCCATGTTATTAACACACTGACCCACACCATCACACAGCCCTGACAACTCCTGGCATTCATCCACATCTAATCAGGAACAACACACAGAATCAGTGTTAAATACCTGCTCAGGGACCAGGAAGCCTCCCGAGGTGGTTTCAGGAACAGATCAGCGCATGCTTAGAAAAACACAATGTGCCCGTCTCTCACTCATGCATAAGCATATCAGGGGTGGCCTGATTTGTCCAAACACAGGACAACTTGCTCTGAGGGTCTGGTATGCTTGGTCAAGTGTGAAAGCTGTGTTTGAGTCCTGGAGCAGTCCAAAGACCTAATCTGTGGTCCTGATATACTGTCATACATTATATATTCAGCACACATAAGGTAACATATTTCAGACCTGTGTTTTCTTTTAATGTTCAAACAGTAATTTACTCCAAATCAAGTCCGGTAATCAGGTGAGATTCAGGGCTTCTGATTTTCCTCAGCTATAAGCTATAAGATCAAGATTAAAACAAAAAGGCTTGAAATGTCACTTTAAATGAAATGAATATAAAATATGACAGTTTAGCTTTTTGAATGAAGTTATGAACTTTTACTATAGTGTGTTTTAAATGTTGTACTGCACAATTATCCATGCAATCAAGTCATCAAATATAACACAGTGGTCAGTGAGAATCAGCTGGACATTATGTCTCCACTCATATCATTCTGTACTGGATCATATATGCCCATCTAATAAAATACAGTGGTGACCCTTCTTACGAGTTTAATCTGTGCAGGAGCCGAGCTCGTTAGCTGGTTTGCTCGTTAGCTGGTTTGCTCGTTAGCTGGATGCATTTTCCCCATAAGAATACATGTAAAACTGATTAATCCGTGTCAGCCGACCAATATACAGTACACTTTAATATGTTAAATAATGTGTTTATATGGGTTTTTAAAACATAAACGAGACGACGACGGCGCTCGTGTAGGCTGGAGGCTAAGGAGGACAGGAGGACGGGCGTACGTGTACGGCATGGTTACACTTATCATATGAAAAGTAAAAGTAAAATGTATCTAACTTTCTTGTTCACTACCTTTTGCTGTCTTTGTGTCACTTTCACTAGCACTTTCACTTTCACTGGACAGCAGTCAAAGGTAATGACTGACCTCTTCTTCTACACTAGCATCTAGGGGATGCTACGACCGCCGCGCCCCTAGTGGTTGGCATACTTGAACTAATTTAGGCTACTCGTTACTGGGAATTTTACTCGTTACCTGGAACAAAAATATTCCGAGATCTCGACTCGTTACCTGGAATACTCATTAGTAGGGATGCTTGTATGTAGGGTTACTACTGTATACTACCACTACACATGCACACACACACTTCATATTTCTGCACAACTTTCATTAAATCTTTTCATGGGACATCACTATAAAAATGAAACTTGGATATAACTAATGCCAGGTTCACACTACACGACTTTTTGAGTCATCGGTCATTGTGCTGTTCACACTACACAGAGTATTTCAGTTGTGATTTTCACACTACATGACTGGTTCAGCAATACGGGGACACAAACTACACAATTTTCCATCTTTGGAAATCACACACTTACCTGGCTGTTCTCCAAAAACAGTTTTTTATCGTGTTTTGTCATGAGAACAGAACAGTACAGGCAATCTACAAAAAACTCAACAAAGCCAAATAACTAACACAAGTGAGTTCACCTCACAGTGAACAGGTCCAATCTGAGCCCATAGTGTCAATGTGACCACCATTATTATCTATCACTGACTTAACAGCCTGGAGTCTGAGGGTTATTCAAACAGTCTGATGTAGAACATGGCTCAATTTTTTTATTATTATTTTACAATTATACACATCTAAAATTATTTTATTTCCAAAAAGTTTTCCACAGGCTTTTGTTCAGCAAACTCAGCAACAACAGAATCAAAACAGTAAGAGTGTCATAAATCTATATTCTGATTTAATCTGCTGTAAACTTAGACTTTCCAAAAACCTGTTTTCAGATGTGCTGATATATTGTGAAAAACACTCTAAACATTTCTAGTCAAGACTTTTGAGCTCAGAACTGAATAAACAGGTGTTGGCTACACACCGGTCATTACAGTGTTTAGACATTGTATTTGATTTTACTTCTAAAGCTTAACAAATGTGAGGTGACACTCTGTTTTCACTAAGCCAATAACCCTACATTGAATATTTATGAGGTAAGTGTGAAACACTCAGGACAGGTCATTTGTTTAGGTTCACCTCAGATGAGAGGCCTTTGTCCACATTCCACACATTCCATGGCCGCTGGAACCCACTGATGGAATGTCTGGAATTATCATATGAATGACAGATCACATCGTTTGGTGGGAAAATATGCCCATCTGTCTCACTCACTCTCAGAGACGTGTCTCTGCTTATTTAAGGTTCTCTCACAAGAACCTAAAAATAGATTTTGATTCAAGCTATGTATGAAAAATAGACCCTTTAAGGTTTCCAAAGTATGTTTCGTTTTGTTTCTAGGATAAAATCTCACAGTTATGTGTTTATGCGGAATTTTGTTAAAAATTATGTTTTCATGTTTTTATTGAACACATCATGTAAACATTCACAGCGAAGGGTGGAAAAAGTATGTGAACCTTTGGATTTAATAACTAATTGGCCCTCAATAACCTCAACCAGACATTTTATATAGTTCAGATCAGACCTGCACAACAGTCAGGAGGAATTTTGGACCACTTCTCTTCACAAAACGGTTTCAGTTCAGCAATATTCTTGGGATGTCTGGTTTCTCTTGAAGTCATGCCACAGCATCTCAATTGGGTTGAGGTCAGGAAATACTTTTGTAACCCTTTCCAGCTTCCATGACTCAGGTCAGGTCAGGTCAGGAAATACTTTTGTAACCCTTTACAGCTTCATACAAGGTCTTCCGAGAGCTCTTTTGTCCGAGGCATGGTTCACATCAGGCAGTGCTTCTTGAGAACAGCAAACTTAAAACTGGTGTGTGTTTTCCAAGTAATCCGAAAGAGTTCACATACTTTTTCTTGCAACTGTATGAGAGAACTGTACCTAAAGCACCAAATTTAACAGCCCTGTTCCCTATTCACCCCTGGAACCAGTCACGTGAAACCAAGGAGGGACACCAATACAATTGAGCACAATTTGGACCTGTTCACTGTGAGGTGTACTCATTTGAGTTGCCAGCTATTTGGACATTAATGGCTGTGTGTTGAGTTATGTTCAGAAACAGTAAATCTACTGTTATACAAGCTGTACACTGACTACTCTAACTTATATTCAAGTTGTTGTCCTATGAAAAGATATAATCACATATTTGGTGAAAAAAGGGAGGGATGTACAGATTGTGTGTGCACATGTGTGTGTGTACTGTATATATATATATATATATATATATATATATATATATACACATATACATCAGTGTTAATTTCGTTAACGATAATTATGACGAAAAATATTTGTTGACGACCATTTTTTCACAACGAAAACGAGACGAAAACTAAATAAAAACTAATATTTTAAAACGAAAACTATGACTAAAAGTATTAGACTTTTCCGTCGACGAATAAAAACGAAACAAAAATGTCACAGAATGACTAAAATAATGTTTTTGTCCAGTAATCCGCTTTTTAAAATAAACCTGCTGCACGTCTGACTTTCTCAAAGCACGTTAAGCTCCACAGTCAGTCAGACTGGTGAAGTTTAACAACACAACATGCTGACGTCACAGCCGCAGCTTCGACGGAAAAGAAGAAGCGATTTATGGAGTAATTTCACTTTCGCTGCCACACAAAACAAAACAGAACAAAGTTTGTGGATGTAAAATAACTGGGAAAAGCACTACTAACCTCAAGAGGTCCTCAGTTCTCACCACCACGAGCTTTACAAAAAGGTAAGCTAACGTAGTGTAGCTAGCTAGCTCGCTAACGGTGATGAATATGTATATCTGATATGTTTCATTTTTGAATGTTTCAGTGTATAAAGAGGAAATGTGTAATCTGTTATCATTATTTTAGGTGTTTAGATTAAATAGATCACAAACACATCTAACTGGAGCCATAAGACACACACACAGCCTCCATTTCATTTTAAATACAGTCATATAACGAAACGAAGAGGAAAGGCACGTAAGCCGTGGTAGTCCACATTAAGTGCAAGTTAATGTTAGCCAACAGGAACGAGTAAAAGAAAGGAAAGCACACCGGAGAAACCCAACTCTTTCCCTCTTAATCTATCCTTTATCGTTAGTGACAGAAAGCTCAGAGGGCTGACTTCTCTCATGTGTCTGTTGTTTGTTATACTGGATATTTACGCAGATATAAATAATTTCTGGTGTTTAAGAGGCTGTGAAGGGATTGCTGTTAATGTGTGTGTTGTTTAGTTGATACTAAATTGTATTTACATACTACATTTTGTTATGTATAAGTTAAATAAATGCAAAGTGTTTTAGAAAAAGAAAAATGGGCCAACTTTCTTCCACAATATCTGATGTCATTGTGTTATTAAATGTAACAAAAATTTAAGACTATTGTTTTATTAAAATAACAGTAAGCAGTCTAAAATAGCTCTAATTTAAAATAGTATAACTAAAAAATAACTAAAATTAGATTAAATATTTTAAACATTTAACTGACTAAGACTAGACTAAAATTAACAATAACTAAATGACTAAAATATGACTAAAACTAATATGCATTTTAGACAAAAGACTAAGACTAAAACTAAATCACCTGTCAAAATTAACACTGATATATATATAAACCAGGGCTTATATGTTTAACCAGGGTTGCACTCATTTTTGCGTCAGACTGTACCCAGTGTGTTGTATGTATGCTGTGTATGAGGAACGGTACTTTACCATCACATTGCTCTCCCGATGAAGCCAGCCTGAACCCAGTCTCACAGCTGCAGATGAACGACCCCTCTGTGTTCTGACAGTGACCTCTTGTGCACACACTTTCATCCTGGCACTCATCAATATCTGCAACACAAACACACACATACACACACACACACACACACACACACACACACGCACGCACACACTTGTTGCTATTTTTCTTCTGGCTCAATACACATCTGCCATAATGTTAAAGTACCACTGCTCTACAACACGGTCTTGCGAAACTCCCTACACCATAACTCACACACCACAGAGTGCAACATCAAAGTACAAAACAACTTTCTCCTCAGGCTCCTGCCACACTTTATGATTACTGTAAAATATATTGAAGCATGCACTGGACAAATACACCTCCATATGCTTAATGTTCCTCGCCCTGTGCACAGCTCCGAATGTCATCTATTGATTCAGCAGGCCTGAAACACCACAGATAGAGAGCGAGAACGTGCCAGATATGTCCCAATGATTTATGCTCAGACATCGTGGCCATCACCAGTGCACTTCAGGATCGCAAGATGGAACTTTGGGCTTAATCGAACGAGTCAAGCTCAGACGTGACTTTGCTATGAATCTGCCGCTGCTTTGAGACAGAAAAATGTCTCTCTTCCTGTTTGAAATTGAAAGAAAACACAGAGAATCAAGCCCGCAGTCTGAGCAGAGCGCTGCACAAAACTATAATAAATGTACACAGTCTCAAATGTGATCCAGAATACTACAGGCACATCTATCTTCCTGTATTGCTTTCAGTAGGAGAATAAATAAGCTGCTGTTGTTACTGCGGAATATGAAACATCTGGGTTAGGTGATATTTGTATGATGATTTATGCTCTTAACGGTCCACTGTAGGTTTGAGGATTCTCTGTATGTGCAGCTAATTCTTAGAGTTTTTATACATCAGCTACATGAAAAATGTTTTTTTAGTAAATCAGTCCACATGTTTACTAGCACAACAGTTCTCACTGTTGTCTATCAAAGATATCGTAAACATAGTTTCTTCAGACTTTATTTACCAACTTTAAATCTAAATAAATGCACATTTCAGTTTCCGTAAGGCTTTAACAGACTATTCTCTATTTCAGAGTCTGTTGTCCAAGTAAGTCCAAAACACAGAATAGTCCACCGGATCATTTAAAGGCACCGTAACACAAACAGTGTGTGCATATACCTCTGCAGTTCATCACTCAAGTAGTCATGTAAACAATATCTCAGGTCAGATTAAGGTCTAGCACTGCATTTCCCAGGTTTGCAGAAAAAAAACTTCTTGTGAGCCATTCGAGAGGTAATGTGATGTAAATGAGAGTCTGTAGGGCTAGTGTGTAGGGTCTAGGGAGCATGTCGTAGGGCGAGTTTTCTTTTGGTATTCGGCCTCAGCTGCTCGCTCGGCTCGGCTCGTGTGTGTGTGTGTGTGTGTGTGTGTTTGTGTGAATACGCACATGCAAGCCTGTAGCATGATTCCTGCTCTATGTTTATATATAAATATTTTTTTCCTTTGTGGAAAGAGGACTTACTCTCACTAAAACTGAGGGAGAGTCTCTGTGAGACTGAATGTGTGACGACACACTTATTTGCATGACAAGCAAAGCAGAGCAGCAAACAAAGGCTGTTAATGGCTCCAGCATTCCAACGCGGGGGAGAGAGACGACGAAAATTTTCGGCAGTTTGGGAATTCTAGTGCTCGAGAGCTGGGTTTGTGATCACATTTCTCAGTGCATGTATACTCTTACTCTGATTAGAACTGTGTTCTCAGTCTGCACATGTGTAAAAATCAGACTTCTGTCCTGATAACATCAAGCAGCGTTTAAGGTGGCAACAAAACACGTGTTGAAGCGATGCTGATGCCCTACAGAGCTGAGGAAATGAAGACTTTGGATATTCATCATCTTCTAGGTGGTAGAAATGCCAAACTGAGACTTTTGAAGAAGCTAAAATGGACATTTTAAAACAATATAAATAAATAAACACTCAATAAAGGAAGCTAGACTCCATCTTTGCAGACAGAGACAGAGAAACTGTAAGAAAGCTGACAGTACAGAGTTCCTGAAATAATAAAAAAATATATTTGCCAGTAAAGTCAGTCTTTGTTCACAAACATCAGTGAAAGAATGTTTATATTTCTGTCACACGTGAGAGTTTACTGGCCGGCTGTAAAGCAGAGATCAGTCTGACTCAGATTTTCTGCTGTTGTCAGGTTATTAGGAATAAAAAAAGCCATGAATAAGAGAATGAATATGTTGAAAATAACAAAAAGAGTAAAACTAAGAGTAAAAATGTCTATACATTGCTCTCCTGTCTACCACTGATTTGGGATGTTACCTGTGCAGGCCTTGCTGTCAGGAACCGGAACAAAGCCCTCGTCACACGTGCAGACAAAGTAGCCCTCGTGGTTGAAGCACTGACCGTGGGTGCAGGCCGTTCTGTCCAGACACTCGTCAATATCTGTGATACATCAGACAAGAGACAAAGTCAGGACACACTGACGCACACACACAGTCACATGACCTCTTTTACTTCTACATGCTTTTCTGCTAAAACTCTATAAATGCCTTTTATTTGATGTTTTTCTTCTTAATTAAATCAGAACTGTTCTCTTAATTCTCTTCCACTCATTTTTATTTTCACCTTATTTATGTGGATTTTGTTTAATTTTAGTGTAATCTGATTCAATTCCATTTAGATTTGTTTTTCCTCACTTTACACTGTAAATAGTGAAAATGAGGGTCTCCTAGTGAAAATACAGGCTGTTTGATGGTAACACCACTCATATTACTCATCACTGGTCTTTTTCACGGCTGCTGTTGTCCTCACATTATCTGGGTGTTGTTACATTCTCAGTGATGCATCGTGGACGTGTGTGTGTGTCAGATAAGCTGACAGAAAGTGAGCAGTCATGCAGGGCTAGAGGACGGCTAACACAATCCTCACAAAACCAGATGAGCTACAGTCTCTAACCGTACTCCATGTGGAGCACCAAGAGATGGGTTTCTAATAACGCAAACACATACCCCACCCATCAGCACACTACACAATTCTACACCACCCGCTGCCTACAATACTACTGCTAGCTACAGTCGCTCTCAGAAGAGAAGATTTATAGTCCTCATAACAGAGTGAATTTCCAGTGACATTACAGTATGTTGGGTCTTTACGTTTTATGATCTTTCAGTAGGTCAGAGAAGCAGGACCCAACCCAGTGGGCTCATACAGAACCGGAGGGAAAGTTGGAAGAGAATAAGATCATTATATCTGCCCCCAAGTGGGACTTGCTAGATTGAACAGATAAAGGCAAGGCCACACACATCCACATAGTTCTAGAGTTCAAGGTCTACAGCTGCAGAGGAGCAAAGCGGTTTTCATTTCACCTTCCATTTCTTTTCTATTGAGACTGATGGCCGGGGACCCGAGCCAGTTTGTGAAGGGAATCTATTTTAAGATCTCGTCATCACTGTGATAATTATGTGCTCATTTATTTTACATCATTAATTACTACAAGGTGATATCAGAATATATAGGGCCAGGACATCACAAATGCCAAATGACGGGGTTTGCTGCATGTATAAATAAGCGAGCTTGTCAGAGAGTAAAACCAGGCGGTGATCTGATTGATGTCCAAACGGGCATGATAACAGGGTACCAGGTGGTAGCATCTCTGAAACCACTACTGTAGTGAAAGTGTACCGAATGCGTTGAGTGCCTCCCACAACAGCACAACAGTGAGGCCCCATCGGTCACTGATGACAGAGGGGAACGATGACTCTGGCAAGTAGTACAGAGCAACCAATGCACCCCAGTGCACCAGTTAACTATAATGAACACAGGAGCAACAAGAAAAGTGTTCTAACACTGAGTGAAGACTCTGACCAAGGGTGGTTCTTCCCACTGTTAAGTAGGTGGTCATAATATTGTAACATGACTGTGTATTTAATAATAATAATAAAAAAATAAATAATAATAATAATAAATAAATAAATAAATAAATAAATAATAATAATAAATAATAATAAATAATAATAATTAATAATAATAATAATAATAACTAGAAAAGTGCATTTCCTGAAGGAAACGCGGGATATTGCACATTGCTAACATGGCCCACAAGCTAAGGTATCCCAGTTGGTTTGTAAGGTGATGCTTTGGTATTTGTGGTGGTTGCTCTGGCCCCCAAGGCAGTTGCTATGGCCCCCAAGGCGGTTGCTATGGCACCCAAGGCTGTTGCTATGGCACCCAAGGCCGTTGCTATGGGACGCAAGGCGGTTGCTATGGGACGCAAGGCGGTTGCTATGGCACGCAAGGCGGTTGCTATGGCCCCCAAGGCGGTTGCTATGGCACCCAAGGCCGCTGCTATGGGCCACAAGGCGGTTGCTATGGCACCCAAGGCGGTTGCTATGGCACCCAAGGCGGTTGCTATGGCACCCAAGGCGGTTGCTATGGGTCCCAAGGCCGTTGCTATGGGACCCAAGGTGGTTGCTATAGGCCCCAAGGCAGTTGCTATGGCACCCAAGGCAGTTGCTATGGCACCCAAGGCAGTTGCTATGGCACCCAAGGCCGTTGCTATTGCACCCAAGGCGGTTGCTATGGGCCTCAAGGCGGTTGCTATGGGCCTCAAGGCGGTTGCTATGGGCCCCAAGGCAGTTGCTATGGCACCCAAGGCGGTTGCAATGCACCCAAGGCGGTTGCTATGGCACCCAAGGCGGTTGCTATGGCACCCAAGGCGGTTGCTATGGGACCTAAGGTGGTTGCTATGTCTCTATGTGAAAATGAGAATGGGAAGAACGAGGGATGAAAAGATGACAAAAAGAGAAGTGCGGGTCAGTATGGCCCTGCACTACAGCTCTGTTATCTGTCCTAATGGAGTACATGAATGTTGGTGGCTGTTGGGACACAGAAACTCTGTGGCTTGAGTGTATGTGAAAATGAATGGAAG
>BRDA01008204.1:94598-111205 GCA_036984385.1 Crenuchus spilurus | reverse complement strand
TTTTTTTTTTTTACTTGGCCTTATTTTCCTCTACTCTCTCAAATATACACATATCTGCCATAACATTAAAACTACTGACAGGTGACGTGAATAACTTATCTTCAATGGCATTGGTCAAGGGGTGGATATATTAAAAGTCCCTTATTTTAACTTAATAAATGTGATGAGTGTTTAAATTAAAAGTGTCACATTTTTGCTTAAAATACCTCAGGGGTTAGTAGTCATGTGTTTTTAAGACCTGTCTGATGAAGGACAGGATTTAAGGAGGCAGGTTTTATGTACATGAGGCACTGCTGACCCCGCCCCCTTTCAACACCAAGGGCGGAGCTGAGACTCACCAATAGCGCGCGCACGCGAACACACACACACACAAAAGAGCTCGCCAATCAATCACATTTAGTTTTATTCAGCTGCTTTACTGCTTTGTTCTCACAATTTTTCCTCAACCTCTCTTTACCACCCACTCTCCTCTCTCTCAGCCATTAATAGACTTATAACAGAATAATATTGAAGTCAGACATAAACACTAACCAGTAACCAAACCAAAAGATTAAAGATAGTAAAATAATCAGATTAACTGTTTTTGACTGGAAAAAACAGACAAAGCAGAAGATTGAATTAGATACTGCTTAATAATAAAGTTCTAGTTCTCTATTCCACCTTAAATGGTACAGCAGTGAATCAGACACTACCGACAGATTTACCCTAACAATGTGTTATTTAAGGTGGAATGGCAAATTCTAATACTGTCACACACAGCTCAATGCATCTTAATCCACTTCTGCCTCATTTAAGGTGGAATGGAAAGTTTGAATAAGATACCGACAAGTAATTTAACTTCAGTGTCATACTCAAGGAAACAACTAAACATACACAGACAACTTGTAGAGCTACAGATCCAGTCTATGAAAACAACCTCACTGCACATGGCCAGAATAGCACAATATAAAAAAGCAAAGCCCCCAGCAGAACAAAATAGATAAAACACACTTTCACTCACCAAAGCTGTGGTTTCACTTGAAGACAAAAGCTCAAGTTTGTATTTGGCCAGCTTTAATTGGATGTTGCCATCAGAAATAATCCTAATTCACTCTCCTGTTATCTGATGCTGTGCAGATTGTGTTGTTCTTTGCTAGATATATGTAAATATAAAATGGCCGACCAGAATTCAAACTCGTGGGAGGGGTTACACTGCTATGGGCGTGGCTAAAAGTCCCCTTATTGCCAATTAAGCAGAGCTTATTCTGTTTTCACACCCAAACAGCCCACAAAAAAAATCCATTTGTGGGTTGGTACCCAAAAATAGGTCTGGCAAAAGTGATTTTTTTCATCATGGCTACGTTCACATTACAAGCCACCCTGCTCAGATCTGATGTTATGCCAAGTACAGATTTAACCATCTTGACTGTTCGAATTCACAAATGTAAGTGACCTGTATCTGTCTAATGTGAATGAATCTGTCTCTGAAACGGCTCGCATGCGCACACTGTTACATGCCTACACGTCACCAACAACAAAAAGCGTCACGTTTGTGCAGGGTTGCCAGGTTTTCAAAAATACAGCCGCCGGTAAAACTTCAGAGATGGCGGTTTGCAGAGTTTATGCACTAAATAAAAACATTTAATGAGAACTTTAATTTGAAAAAGACTTACGTTTTAAAGCTCAATGAAATGTGTCACTTTTGGTTAGTTTCCATTTGGGGCTGTGTTACAAAATCAATGGAAGGTTGGGGAGGAGGGGATCTGGCAACCCTGTATTTGTCGAGACCACAGATTTCAGTAAAGCTGGTAAAACAGACGTGTTAGTAGCTGATGTGTGTTGGTATTTTGCTCAGGAGGACAGTAAAAAGGTGTTGGACTGTACATGATCAGGTGAAGAAGGTGAATAAATGCCAGCTGGCTGTTTTTACAGCTACGTGAGTAAATGAGAGAAGCCAAGGCTGGCTCACTCACTACACACATGCGTACAAGCAAAAAGACATGATATCTGATCTGATCTAAAACCACATATGAAAATAACTCACATTTGATTTGTAAAGATTGAATTTGAGACATTCACATAGCCCCGAAAAGATCAGATCTGAGCCACATTAAGGCAAAAAATCGGATTTGAGTCACTTCAGCCTGGTAATGTGAACATAACCAATCTCCTTTAAGCAGCCAGTGAACCATTAGATCTTGAAGCTGATGTGTTATAAAAAATGGGAGAAAAAAATGGATGACTGTATCTGAGATCTCCAAAACAACAGGTCTTATGAGGTGTTCCCAGCATGCAAGAGGAAAGATAACCAGTTCAGTGATCAACATATTAGACAGAAGAGAACAGTTGGTTTGCGTGAAATGAGCAGACCTGATAAAGGTCAAATTACAAAGAGGAGATAGCAGACTGTAATTGGTCGGAACTTTTATGAAACAACAAGGCTCGTGGGAGGCTCTGGGTCCAGATATATCTGTGTGATGTGCTGGGACAAGGCTTATCTGTAGATCTGCTGCCAACATCTTTGAGTCAGATACCAGAGAACAACCTCAGAGATCTTCTAGTGTTCATACCCAAGCACGTCAGAGCTGTTTTGGTGACACAGGGCAGCATATTAGAAATAATATTCAGCTCATCTTTGTATACATACACTATGCAAAAGTAGTGGGACACCTGTTTATTCATTGACTTTTCCCAAACAAAAGTAAAAAGAATTCATCCTGATTTTGTTGGACTGTCTCTGTCCAGGAAAGGATTTCTACTAGATTTTGGAACATTGCTGTGAGAATTTAATTGCATTCTGTGACAAGAGTAGCATTAGTAAGGCCACTTCATCTCCTGCTCGTATCCCAAAATTAATTGATGGAGCAGCATCATTCCAGAGAACACAGCTCCACAGTTCAATGTTGGGGGGTTCTATACCCCTCTAGTCCATGCCAGACATTAGTCGTGGTGCCAGTAACATCATGTTTATCTGCTCCAGAGAGGCCTATTCTATTAACAGAGGCGTCAAGTAATGAAGTACAAATACTTTGTTATTATACTTAAGTAGAAATTTTGGTTATCTGTACTTTACTGGAGTAATTATTTTCGGATGACTTTTTACTTCTACTTACCTACATTTTCATGTAATTATCGGTACTTTCTACTCCTTACATTTTAAAAACAGCCTCGTTATTTCTACGTATTTCATTTCGGTTTGTCATAATCAAAAAACATCCTATCCAGATAAACTGTGCCATCCAGAAAGAGTGAATGTGACTGTGGTTAGATGATAAGTATAAACAAATACCATTCTGATACCCTATTGGTAAGCCATCCATCACACCTGTATGTCACGTCTCTCATCACTCTCCAGTAAGCTCAGTACTCACATATATGGTCCACTAGTATATTTAAATGACTATAGGAGCTGATTAAGGGCCTTTCCTACAACGCAGGCCTATAAGGCAGCACTTGAAGTTTCTAACTCGAGCCTGCAGATCCAACATCCTCCAAAAGCAACAGAAAGAGACCAAGTGTAGTCCTCAAACACGTTTATTCTGTCTTGGTTTTCACACAGGTTTGTTTGTATTGTTTTTACCGGGATAACAAACAAAGGAATAAATCAAAAATGTTGCTTAGCATAACAGGCTACGCTAAGAAAACTGTAGCTCTGCTTGCTACCTTAAAATACTGCCCTGATCTCTTCAGGGAAAAGTAATGGAGTACAGAGTAAGTTTGCAATCAGGGAAAGCAATCGATTGCCAGAAAAATAAAGGATTTACTCTAAATACTAAAACAATGCTCCTAAATAACCTAGAAGAAAATAAAACACAAAATAGCAATATAATTGTTATTAAATATTCATTTAGTGCAAAATGGCTCATACAATGCTAAAATTATAAATTTTCAAGGGGCATGAATGCAGCTGAAACAGGTAGCAGTATATCCCGAAAAAAATAAGCATTACCATTTTAATATGACATTATAGTAATTATGGCTTTTAGAAAAAAATTATTTTGGGGGTGGGGGGTGGGGTAGTGTACTATATGCCCATAAAGTTTTGGCATTTGTTTTCCTTACATTATTTTACTTTTATACTTTAAGTAGTTTTGAAACCAGTACTTTTGTACTTTTACTTGAGTAAAAAGGTTAAGTTGATACTTCAGCTTCTATAAAAGTATTTTTAAACCCTAGTATCTATACTTCTACCTGAGTAACGAATGTGAATATTTTTGACACCTTTGTCTATTGGCAGTACTTCTCTATAGGGATTAGACAAGCTGTGTGTTGCACATCTGTGTTCAACTTAAAGCAGCTGAAAGCATTCATTAGAAGGGGTGTCCAGAAAAAATTGGATATGTAGTGTCTTAAGACATGCATGCAGGAGTGCCTCAGGAAAGTGCAGAAGATGAAGAGGCGGAGAACCTGTTATCATGAGGGGTTACAGGACCTATATGAACATACAGCACCAAACAATGTGAAAGATGAAACTGATCTGATCCAAAAGAAGGCATGTGTATATTATTGTAGTCTGACTGCATGAAACCTTATGTAATGAAGCCATATTTCCTCCTGACAGTGGAACAGAGCACTGCATGTGTGATGTCTCCAAGTGAGAGAGAAAGAGCCCGTGAAATGACCCATTTAGGAAATATTCACTTTTTTAAGCCTCCATTATTGCCAAACAGTATAGTCATGTGTCCAGTGTCACATGATCCCAAAAGGATTTGATGTGTAAGCCAATCTAACGCCCTCTCACTTATGCAGCTTTGTGTCAAGGTTTGGAGTAAATTATGCTCTCGCCTCAGTGTTTGAGAACAGATTTTGATTTAGAAGTGACGCAAGGGATCATCAGGCTTGCAAGCATTACAAAGGTGTTGCAGAGGGTGTAGAACTCTGGCAAGACTACATGAATGTGAGAGATGTTCACTCGCATTGCCTTTGCTAGACAACCACTGTAAATAAGAATTTGGTTTTAGTGACACGTTCCAGCTGTACAAGATGTTTTTTCATTGGTTCAGCTTTGGGGTCTTCTCTCACAGGTCTTACTGAATACTCACTGGTTCACCATCTCTTATGAAGCCAACACTTGACCGCCTTTGTGCTAAAATAGCTGAAAAAATAAAAATGAAATCAAGATTCAATCAAAAGTCAAGGCCATCTCAAGCAGTGTTAATTTTGACAGGTGATTTTGATTTAGTTTTAGTCTTAGTCTTCTGACTAAAATGTATATTAGTTTTAGGCACATTTTAGTAATTTAGATTTTAGTCTAGTTTTAGTTGATGAAAACTGAAAACATTTTATTCTAGTTTTAGTCAATTAAATGTTTAAAATATTTAATCTAATTTTAGTTGTATTTTTAGTTATTTTAAATTAGAAATATTTTTTAGATGTTATGAAGGCTGTATGTGTGTCTCACGACTCCAGTTAGAGGTGTTTGTGATCTATTTAACACCTAAGACATTGATAACGGATTGTACACATCCACTTTAGACATTGAAAAATTCAAAAATGAATCATGACACATATCAAACAATATACATATTCATCCTTGTTAGCTAGCTAGTTAACATATATTACCTAGCTAGCTAGCTACGTTAGCTACCTTAGCTTACCTTTTTGAAAGCCTGTGGTGGTTTTGAAAGCCTGTGGTGGTGAGAACTGAGTGCCTCTTGAGGTTTGTTCTGTTTGTCCGTTATTTTATATCCACAAACTTTGCACTCTGTTTTGTTTTCTGTGGCAGCAAAAGTGAAAATACTCCATAAAACGCTGCTTCTTTTCCGTCCCAGCTGTGGGAGTGACGTCAGCACGTTGTGTTGTTAAGCTTCACCAGTGTGACAGGGGAGGTTATGGTGCTTTGAGAAAGTCGGATGTAAGGATGTGGAAGTTTATATAAAAGAGCGAATTACTGGACAGATACATTATTTTTGTCCTTCTGCGATATTTTAATTTAGTTTTTATTTGTTGATGAAAAGTCTAATACTTTGTCATAGTTTTTGTTTTAAAATAGATTTTATTCAGTTCTCGTCTTGTTTTTGTTGTGAATAAATGGTCGTCAAAGAATATTTTTCGTCAGAATTATCATTAACGAAATTAACACTGCTCTCAAGTATACACTGAAAGCATCAAAGCAGGGGTGTCAAACTCCTGATGGTTGATCAGAAAGATCACCAAACTGTGTTGGAATATGGCCCTCCAGAGCTGGAGTTTGACACTCCTGCTTTAAAGATCTGAACTATACAAATGAACCTCAGGGCTACAGGCAGCAGGGCCCAACTCCTCCACGTTCACGATGGCGGATTAAGGTGCTAACTACTATGATCAGAGTTTTTTATTATTATTATTATTTGTGTGCAGCACTTTGGTTGTTGTAAGGTGCTATATAAATAAATGTTGATTGACTGATTGATTGAGAGGTCATTCTCCTTAGCATCAACAGCCAGGGCCAAAAGAGCAAATTTGGCTGTGCTCTCTCTGGATGAGCAGATGGCGCACTCTGCCCATAACTACCATCATAGAATGTCCGCTGGTTCAGGTGTCTGCTAGACAATTCATCAGAGCTGGGGTCCTGCGCTTTCCTCAGAGTGCTTTGCCTGCCTAATGATGATGTAAAAGAGGTGGAGCCTGACTTTGCATGCATCAGAGGAGGCCTGTGCTCATCTTCACCCTGCTAGAGTCAGGGACATTACAAGTGATTGGGAGATTCCTAGCGGATGGGTGGGTTGATAGGCTAGTTGATGTGGTTTAGGACACCGTTTGACCCCCATGTAGTGGTAGCCAATGAGACCTTCATTAAGATCTGGGTGCAGGTTGAGAAGGTCTAGTGATGTATTTTTAAAGAAATGACTGGGATATTTTAGGTGACTATTGAGTTTGTTAGCAAGACTAACTTTGCACCATACTAAAGAATCTAAATATGGACACCAACCATGTCTCAACTCGACTACATCAGTGGAAGATTGTAAATATGATTTCTGAGTGAACCTTTAATATAAGCAGTTTTTGACTCCAATATTAGACTAATATAAGCACTTTGATTACATCCAGACATGATTCAGTCTCACAGTCTGCTCATATCTGTACAAGCCTCTACATGCACTGGTTTCAGTTTCAAGCAAAACAGCCATCATTCACAGTCATCATGATTTGTTTCCCATGTCAAAAAGCCTCGAAACACCTACGTAAACATTTGACCTTTAAAAGGCTTCAACCCATGCACATCAAACCTTTTGGATGTCCTTATTAGAAAGGTGTTCCAGTCAGATTATGTGCATCATGTTTACAGTTCCAAGCCTACATTTCCCTTATTTCTGCTTCACAAAGAGCGACATTTATCAACTGCTTCATTACAGAAGAGGTTTTCACTTAAAACATTGACACTCATCAGTCAGTAAAGGACATTAAAAGGGCCAAACTCCAGTAAGAAAAGAACAGCAGGCTCATCAGGGCACTAAGGAAAGAACTCCATAGCCTGTAGGATACCTCCCCCTGCTGGACACGAGAACCATCACTGCCCATTATGTGAGGAAAAACATGTCCCAGCTCTGACTTTGGGTTTCCATCAGCCCAGTCATTTTCTGGACACATTATTAGAAGAACCAGGTGAGTGTAGAAGATGCTGAGCTGATGAATGTAGAAGAGGACGACTAAAAGCAAGAAGAGTGAAGACAAGACAGGATATTGTGGAGAAAAACTATTTGTATGGTCAACAGGGCTGAGAACCTGCAAGATGTAATTGAGTATAAAAGTAAATATAAAAGTTTTTATACGATTTTGGGATTTAAAAGTACTTTTACAGGAAATATTTTTATTTTTATAAACACATGGAACATACTAAAGTCAAATACTAACATTTCTTACAAGTTCCACATTCCAGAAAGAAATAATAATAAAAGGTTTGATCAGTGAGCGAAAAAACCCAAAAACCAATACACACACCTGATGGTGAGATGGATTTCCAGCTGTGAGCATCCTGTTTTCTTATTTACACTTCTAATCTGAAAATTTGAGTAAATTCGTAAATTAAAACTGATGTAGCCAAGAACGATTTCTCCTGAATCATCGTCATCATCATTGCAGAACCACCATTTTCTGCACATTCTAAATATAAAGATTCTGGCATATAAACAAACAAATGTTGACCTGATTTTTTTGTTACTGAGATGCTGCAGTTTTCGCTCCAATCCTCTGAAGACCTCAAGGCTTTGTAAGGATTAGCTAGAACTGTGCCAGGTGAAAAAGCTTCTTCTTCTGCTCTGTTCTTGTAGAGATGCAGTTCAACCTACAGGAACATCTTTGGACTCCTTTGTTGTTAATGGTTATGGCTAACAAACACTAGAACTTGCCATCCAAATTAGGAACACAAAAGTGTACATCATAACATTCACACTTTTGGAGATGCAGGAACACATTATGTAGTTTTACAACACAGCAGGTATTACTGTGAACTATACAAATGAATAAAACCTCACCACTACAGGCAGTCACTTCAGACAGCAGCAGGGCTGGTAGAAGACTGATGTTAGATCAGGTTAATGGAGGGTCGTCGTCACAAAAACTGATTTTAGATCAGGTATCCAATTAACCCACCCATCTGCTAGGACTCTCAATCACTTACAATGTCTGACATTTGCTGAAGACTAGCACAGGCCTCCTCTGATGGATGTGTAGTCTTTTTTTCAAACTGTTGCTGGGCAGCCAACATGCTCGGATCCCCAGTTCTGATGGATCAGCCTGGGCCAGCAGACACTGTATGGTAGTAGTGATGGGGAGAGAAAGCACGGCCGATTTTCCCTAAAACTCTCAATTCTGTGATCATAGTATCAGTGCCTTAGTCCACTTAGGCCAGATTATTGTACTGTATTACTCATAATATGAATATCATACAGTGTCCTAAACCATACCGATCAGTCTGAGAGACCTTAATTAAGATCTAGATGCAGTTTGAACAGGCTGAGATTAGTTTTTGTGATGCATTTTGACAAAAGTGACTGGGCTATTTAGGCGACTATTAAATTCTAGTGTTTGTTTAGCAACATTAACCTTGCAGATCCGGTTGCAAACTCAAGAAGCTGATTTGAGTAATACATAAAATTTGCGAAGTTTTTCTGGCTTGTTTGCCAACTCAATTTAATTAATAAAGCTCACTACTGCAATGCATATAGCTCTACTGCACAATAGGTATATAGACCATTTTTCTCAGAGAGCTTATATTTTTATTCTATTCACGATTTTATTCTCCCACTATGAAATCCAATGTGGACAGCAAAGTAGAAATTGGATTGTACAGGGAAACATGTTTCTTTACTGTGCATATGACAAAGCTTTGAATCTTGAATTTAGAATGTGCACAAAACTACTTTAAATGTAGTCGTCAATAACATGTGAGGATGGTGTTAACGTGTAAAAAATAAAAGCCACAAAATAAATGCATATTGTTTATTTTCCTCTAATATTTATATATTCACAATTCAAGTCATAAAATAGCATCGACTATAATTTCTTTATATAAACTGTACATGAAAGTGAAGGCACTATACACATTTCATTCACGTCCTTTCTACAATACACAATCCATGCTCACATTACTACCCCCCCCCCCCACACACACACACACACTTCAGCATCCGTGGTAGGATTAGTGATGGCTTGTTGATGATCAGGATTGTGAGTGGCATTAGTCTGGATCATTTCTATATTATAACTTCTGACACTGTAATGCCGTGTAATACAGCATCAGTGATGCAGTTCCTTATTGTACATTATCTCAAGTCTTCCTAAAAGTAAATAAAAACATCAAAATTCAAAACACACTGGTGGATTGAGCTGCTTTAATTATTTCTGTGTCTGTGTTTAGAGGTAAGAGGGCATGTAATCTTTAAAATGGTGGTACGTGTAGAGGCAGTGGCAGATGTGTCCACCATGGCAATTCACATGGCATTGTCACATCTTGAGCAACCAAACACTTACATGAGGATGTTATCTGTAGACTTTAAAACTCTGCCTTTAATGCCATAATACCTAACAAGCTGGTCAAAAATGTGGCGAGACTAGGCCTGAGCAACTCCCGTCTGCTCCTGGGTCATGGACTTATCCAAGACACCATCGAGTGTTGGCACATCGCACCTCTTCCACCATAATTCTACATACAGGAACTCCACAAGGTTGCGTCTTAAATCCAGTGCTGTTCACTTTGTTTACATATGACTGCATCCCCACACACACCTTCACCACAATACTTCGCCTCATTTCAGACGGGAATGAAAAGTACCTACAGGAATGAGGTGGACTGTGTAGGTCACTGATCCAGTATTTAACACCTCCAAGACAAAGGATATCATTTTGGACTTCAGGAGAACATGGAGGTCAGACCATCTCACCCTCCACATCTGAAGATGTGGTGGAACGTGTGGAGAATATTAAATTCCTCCACATAAATAAAAATCGAACTTGGGCTCCGAACACCGCACACCTGTATAAAAAGGCACTGAAACACGCTCAACTACAACAAATTAACTTCTACCACAGCACCATTCAGAGCATCATCTCCCACTGCATGGTTGTGTGGTACTCCATCAAGGAAGCATCTCCAACGCGTAGTCAAGGCTGCAGAATGGGTAGTGGACAGTGTCTATGCTAGCCAACTGAGGACTGAGCAACTCACCCTCTTTGTCCCATTGCTTTCTGGCAAGCGATACATGGGTATCCAAGCACACACAGTCTCAGAATGTTTCTATCCAAGAGCTGTGGCCTCCACCACACGTCACTGACCAACAGAATTTTATTCTCAGGATCTGTTATTCAGGGGAGTCGTGCAATACTCACGCTAGTCAGGAAGTATATAATACTACCTCTGCCTATGCATCGTCACTTGCAAATTCTACATTGTCACTTTTATTCAGCTCTCTATTGCGCACAGTCACCTTTATAGCTTGTATGATGCATATGTTCTACACCTTTTTTGCACCGTAAAAACCAGGCTATTTTAGTTTTATCTCCGTTACTCTCTTACAGGGTAGATATTTGTTGTCTGTAATCTGTAAATTCGTTGTTATGTGCATATACTGTACTGCTTGGTACTGTGTCAAACAAAATTCTGTTATACGTGAGTATGATGACAATAAAAGTCTCTTTATTCTTATTCTAGTGGAATGAATGCACAAAAAGAAAGAAAACAAACAAACAAACAAACAGGAACAACTTCCACTATTCATTTACAATTTTTTACATGAAAAAGTAAAAGAAAAAATGAACAAAAAGAAAAAATGAACAAAGACAGAAGGGAAGAGATGACAAGAGGTTTACAAGAGGCTGGTAAACCTCTGTTGATCTCTGTCCACATGCACCGGTCGTTTCTTGCTCCTCTCACTGCTTTGTCCAAGCAACTCAGACCTGTGGATCTGCAGCCGTTCATCTGGAGTCCAGTCAGAAAGGCAGTACGAGGTTTCTCCACATGCTCGTCTCATCACGAACAGCAACTCCACAGCGATTATCGCCCCATTTGAAACTCACAAACTGCACTAGAACAATCCTTTAGCTTTCTTCACATTCACCTGCTTCCATCCTGGTAGCGCCTCGTACTCGCTCCTCGTCATTTCCAGAGCTTTCTGTAGAAATAAACATGCAACAGTTCTTATTGAAAAAAGTATAGTAACAGGCAATCATACACAGGAGAGAGCAGGCCTGATGTACTAAGATGTTTGGGCCAGTTCTGCGTTCTGCCTGCGAGTTATAAATGAAACTGGCAAATGAGTCCAAATGGCCAGTTTATGGACCAAAAAAACAAAATGTGCCTCACTCCCTCATGCATATGCATTTAAGTCAGGATCATGGAAAATGTGGGAGAACTATTCAAAATACTGCTGGAGATTCCTCTTGGTTTAACTAATGCCTGAGCAGCTCACTGTGGCCAGTTTTACACAATTCTGTTTTGTGGCTTTAGTGTCTGAAAAACAAAGTCTATTTTTTTTAAAAAAACAATGACGGAAGACACAGCAGCTAAACAGAGGTATGAGCCTCCAAGCATGTGCTAAAATAATGCTTATAGACAGAATAGTGCTATGAAACTCTTGGGACCAACACAAAAAGTGCTGTGAGGCAGCTGAGAGGTGCACTAGTGTGTGAACGAGCTTCAGTTAACCCTCTGGAGTCAGCTCTCCCGCCTGCAACATAACGAAATTCCACAAAACACTTATATAACTTGGCAAGATTTTATCCCTAAAAACAAAAGAAACATATACTGGAAACCTTAAAGCAGGGGTGTCCAAATCCAGTCCTGGAGGGCTGGATTCCTGCAGAGTTTGGTGATTTCTCTGCTCTGACACTACAATTAAACCTGCTCATTACCTACTGAGCTGAATCAGGTGTGTTTGATCAGGAAGATCACCAAACTCTTCAGGAATCCGGCCCTCCAGGACTGGATTTGGACACCCCTTAAAGGGTCTACTATTACAATATATATAGATTTTTTAAAAACCTAAATATCATTATTGATATTTGTTAGAGGAGCTTAAATAAGCAGAGACACGTTTATGAAAGCGAGTCAGAGAGCTGCGATTTATTTTCCCGCCAAATTATGCGATCCGTCACTGATATGATAATGACATGGTAATACTGGACATTCCATTGGTGGAATAATGGCCATGGAATGTGAATAAAGACATGTCATGTATCTCAAATTTAAAATATAGGAAATATTGAATGAGTTGAACACGTCAACTCAATTGTTAAGCTTTAGAAATAAAACCACATACAATTTCTAACCACTGTAATGAGCAGCGTGTGGCCAACATCTCTTGACTAGAAATGTTTAGTATTTTCTCACAATATATCAGCACATCTGAAAATAGATATTTGGAAAGTTATAGCAGATTTCATCTAAAATATAGATTTATGACACTCTTATTGTTTTGACACTGTTGTTGCTGAGGTTGTGCTGAACAAAAACACTTTAGGAAAAAACTAATTTACATGGGTGTAATTTGTAAAAAAAAAAAAAAAAAAAAAATTCAAGGCATGTCAGATTACATGAAAGTGTCTGAAATACCCTCAGACTCCAGGGGGTTAATTCTGTGGTCATCATCAACACAGAAGAGCTTGCTGAGGTTAGTAGGAGGGGCCACATGTGACAAGCTGCAGCTTTAGTGAATCCAAGATCAATTTCAGGCATTGTGCACAGTGCATTCATATAAACAGATACATGGAGGCACACTAAGGCAGATTTTACACTGTGCCACACACCATGAGGAAAAACTCACATCTCTATGTGCTGTTGTTCCAACACCCACACACAATCTGAGACACTGACCACTGCCACATCTAACACTATATGTGGAAAACATGAACCCACTCACAGTGAAGCTTGGCTAAATTATTTTATCATTTATTTTAGTCATATTAATATAAACCATAAGCTTTAGATGTCTGGATGACTCAAATCAGTCATTTTAGTCAAGTAAATGAACACATTTCATATTTTAACTAACACTTCATATAATTGTTAAAGTTTGTGTGCACATCTTTTCTAGTCAAACTTCTAAAGTGAATGAAAATCCTGCTGATCTCCAAGTATTGCTTGGTCCTAATTGAATTAGTCTAAAAGCTTTTTCATCCAAATTTAGCTTTTTCCATCAGATTTTTATTTCAACATGTGTTCAGTGATTGTTCGTTTGACCACTGTTTGAGAAAAATGTCAATCTGAAAGTTCACATTAGATGTAAATGTTAGAAACAGCAAAACAAGCAAACGTAAAGATAAAGCCAAGAAGACACCTTTAAGAAATTAATAAACTGTGAGAAAGACGTGCACGAAAAAGTAAAATGTGAGTTATCATTTGTGCCAGGTGACACACACACACACACACACACACACACTTTTAGGTTACACAGAGATGTGACACAGGCAAAGTGAACTCTGGGTGATTTTTTAAAATCCAAACATAAGGATTCTGTGGAAGTGAGGGAGACACATCAGGTTTCTGTAAAACTCACCTTACCACAGGCCCCTACACCCTGAAGGTGAAAGGAAAATTTAACCTCTGTCAGATGCAAGACTATGTCACCACAGGAGAAAGAAGACAGAGAAAGAATGAGAGCAACAGAAAAGATGTTACAGAGCCTTCACAGGAAAAAGTGAAGGAGAAGAGATAAGAGGACAAATTATGAGAAAGAAGGAGACAGACAGAGACACAGACAGAGAGACTGATAGACAAAGAACATTAAAGGCACATGTACTGTTCACAGAGATCCAGAGAAAAGTAACATTACTGTATTTTATGACAAGGTTGAGGTGGAAAATACCCGAGTAACTGTACTGTACTTAAGTATTATTCAGGAAAATGATTTTTATTCTACTACTAGAAAACTAATTTTATTCAAGAAAAAAAGTGAGTCTTCATCCACATTTATTATGTAAATATTGAAAAAGCATATAAAACGTCTGGTTGATGATAAAACGATGAGTAATAGGACTATTCTGCTAAAACTTTTTAATACTATGTTGAGCTGCTTTCCATTAATAACTAGTCTCCACAATCAGGTAATCCCTTATCTCACTCTATACACTGTGAATGTTTACAATGATCTTCAGGAATTTGGCCATAAGGGTAGTTAATGGAAACATGCATTACATCACATTTTATGAAATTCTAAACAAAATTTTGGAAAGTTACTAAATGTTTGAATGGAAAGCAAACTAAATTCAGACTAGAGCTGGGCGATATGGCCAAAAATTTTAATCACGATAAATTTTTCTATATTGTTCAATCTCGATAATTATCACGATATTAAATTTTCTAACCGTCATAGTTTAAAACATCTTTCTAAAAACATCAGACTAAATGCATTAAATATTATTTAAAATTAAAATGTTTATTGCCAGAACATATATACAGTGTTAACCCTACTTACAAGCATCCCTACTAACGAGTATTCCAGGTAACGAGTCGAGATCTTGGAATATTTTTGTTCCAGGTAATGAGTAAAATTCCAAGTAACTAGTAGCGTAAATTTATTCAATTATGCCAAACCGCTAGGGGCGCTGATTCCTAGATGCTATCGTAGAAGAAGAGGTCAGTCAATACCTTTGACCGCTGTCCAGTAAAAGTGAAAGTGACGCTAAGGTAGCAAAAGGTAGTGAACAAGAAAGTTAGATAAATTTTACTTTTCATATGATAAGTGTAACCATGTCATACACGTACGCCTGTCCTCCTCTCCTCCTTAGCCGCCAGCCTACACGAGCGTCGTCGTCATCTCGTTTACGTTTTAAAAAACCCATATAAACACATTATTTAGCATATTAAAGTATACTGTATATTGGCCGGCTGACACGGATTAATCAGTTTTACATGTATTTTTATGGGGAAAATGCATCCAGCTAACGAGCAAACCAGCTAACGAGCTCGGCTCCTGCACGGATTAAACTTGTAAGTACCACTGTATTGTAGGGTCTGGCTGGATGCGTTGAAAGGATGGACGAGAAAGACATTTACAGTTGTCGCTTTATTGTTGAAAAATAACAGGCTAGAGAACCTAGCTAATATGCTAATGCTAGCACTTCGGCTGACACACAGCGAGCCCCCCTCCTTCTCACAAAACCAGAGAGCTAGTGAGGAGGAGCTAACAAACAGCATTATTACACGTCAGAACTCACTGTCAAGCTGCTTAGACGCGAAATGGAAACAAACGTTAATGCTTATCGAATTTTATTGTCCCAGCTTATCATCGTCATTGAGGGAAAACTTATCGTGAAAAAATCTATATTGTTTTATCGCCCAGCACTAACTCAGACCATAACATTTTTCCCCACTTTCTTCAATCAAGCACATATTAATTTACAACATTTAACCAGCTATGCTCATCACTACGTAAAGGACTGTTACTGACCATTAGTCATAACATCAACAAAAAAATTAAAGTTTCCTAAATTCTTTACTTTTTTTTTTTTAATATATAAAATTGAGTTCATTTAAAATGTTGATACTTTTTTACTTTCAAGTATTTTTTGCTCCAGATATCCACTTTAACTTGAGCAAAATTCTTGATACAGTTCTCAGCAGATCTCAAAGCTTAACTGGTCAATAGTTTTGATACACATGTTCACTGAAGTACAGTTTCTCAGCAGTTTTTCCACCCCTGAATAAGGTTTTATGTTCGATGACTGAGCCACAAAGTCCACCCTTCTCATGAACTTGAGCAACAGTTGTTTTGGAACATTATTCACTTAATGAAACAGATGATGTAATCTCACCTCAAAGTCTTCATCCGACAGGTAGATTTCAAGGCGCAGAGGATCCACGCCTTCTGGAAGTGGCCGAGCCTGTAGATCAGCCAGTGGGTAAGTGGTCTTACACAGTCTGGCCAAGACATCTTCCACCAGAATGATCTGATTACATACTTCTGCTTCCTACAGTATAGGATACAGCAAAGACAGTCAGTCAGTAGGATAATAAATTAATGAAGCAGTCATTTGTCATTCAATTCAACATTCAAATATCTTTGGTTCATACTACAATGAAATAAAAGTCAAAGTAAATGGAAGGAAGTGTTTTTTTTTTATTTTCCACACTACTTATTTGCCATTGGTGTAAAAAAAAAAAAAAAAAAAAAAAAAAAAGTGGGTGTAAAACCTTCTCTGTGATCTCAGCGATG
>BRDA01008204.1:77659-94588 GCA_036984385.1 Crenuchus spilurus | reverse complement strand
TGTCCTTCTCACGGTACCTTTAGTGGGTGTAAAACCTTCTCTGTGATCTCAGCGATGTCCTCTCTATGCTCCCAGCAGGGGAACATGTTGGTGAAGGTAAGCGGCTCCAGGCCAGCGTGAATCAGGTAGGCTTTCGGAGGCTTCTTCTCATTCTTCTCTGTGTAAATACACACACCAAAGACGCTTTTCAAAGCCACCTTTTACTGCACTCAGGTCTTTTCTATACTACTGCATGTATTTATGGATATTGCTGCAGTGTACCATTTAAAAAAATATATTTTAATTTTTTTTTGTTTGTTTCACTGCAACAACATACTGGCAATAAGTGGACACTATGTAAGATATCTTTATAGATTTATCAACTATATTTACTCTAAATAGAGTATTTTTCTCCATTTACCAATTCATTAAGTGCTTCTACACTATAAACATTCTCAGCTGGTTACCTCTGCTGTAATGGAGTACAGTTTCCATGGCACTCTTCCTGTCTGAATCCCAGCGGATGCGTGCAGAGCCAGTGTTCTCACTGTCCTGAGGCCACCAGCCCTGCCACAGGTAAACTTCATGATGATTATCCACCAAAAACAGAGCTAGAAAAGGGAAAAAAAAAAAGTTATTAGTATTACTATTATTATTATTAATTATTATTAATTATTATTATTATTATTATTATATTATTATTATTAATAAAATAACTTATTACTGCTACTTGTTTATATCATTTTGTTGTTCTGATAATAGTTAATTATTTAGTTTAATATATTATTTAATTTTAATAATAATTTTAATAATAACAATAATTTTAATAATAATCTCTATGAATTAAGAGCACCAGCTTTTAAGTCTTGATCTACCTCCATTGCTGCAGAACTGCTTTCACCTGTTAACCCATTTCATGCTCCCTGACAAATGCCTTTGTGTATAATTCTGTAATGTAAATTAATTTTCAGTTTTGAGTAACTACTTATTTAAACCTCTGGTAGTTCACTGCTTATGTTTGTATCATCTCAAGCTATTCCTTGGACTTGAACTAAAATAAATTACAGGAAAAATTGGGGTGTTCAAAAACCTTTGTCAGTAGTGTGTGTGTGTGTATATATATATATATATATATATATATGGCATACTGAACCTGGCTGAGTTGCAGTGTATAGGTCCTCCTGATGGAAAGGCATCGAGTTGACCAGATTTGGCTCTCTGAATGGACAGATGTACTCTACAGCAGCAAAATCCCCTGAAGTACTGCTCAGCTGGAACAGTCGTGGTGTGAAGTTAAACTTTCCTAGATCTGCAACACAAGGCAATGCACAATAAACATACAGTAGCACCTAATTCTATTTTTAACATTCTAAAAGAAAAGAATTTGTCAATTAAAATAATCAGAAATAGTCAAGATTTCTTGGTAACTGTTCAAACGTATGTTGAATTATAAAATAAATCCAAGATTCATCACATAGTATCTTAACAGTATAACTAGTAATAAAAAAATTCTGTATTACATGTTTTCACTATAAGTATAGTTTCAGTAGTGCTGAACACAGCTTTTGATCTCTGCTCACCATGAATCATACAGTCATACGCCTTCCGGTCCCGCCTACCAAGAGCTTCCCAGAAGCCCATTGGCTCTGTTCCTTCATCACACTCTTGAATGGTCACTTTACTACTGTTGTGAAGCCCTGCCTCCAGAGGACACCTTACAATACATTGACAATACATGTAACAGGCATTAGTAACCCTGAGCAAGTGAATGTGTATGTCACTAAGTTTTATGTTTCTGCTTGTGTTCACTCACTGTTCTTTGATCTTGTTAGCAGCAGTACGGCCCACGTCTTGTGTGTGCGTTTGGGCCTTGCAGCCGTGCCACAGGTACATGCTGGCTTTGGGGATATTCAAGAGAATCATGGAGGTCCGGGAGCGAAGGCTGCTGCAGTGACATACGACTTCCAGTAGATGGCCCTCTACTGGTCTCTCTCCTCGAACACAGTACAACCGCCAGTCATCTACAGCAAAGGGAAACAAAGGACTTCAGTACCAGTATTTTAACTGTGGTATAAAGTTATATATATTTATAAATATATAACTTATAAAGTGGTATGTGTACAGACAAAGTTCAATATTATCTAATATTCAAATTCTCTCTCCATCAATATGTCTTCAGTGTTACACCATATGATTATTATTTCTGAATAAAAGTATTATTTTACTGAATAAAAGTCTTCACTTGTGTCTTTTACATACTATGAATGCCAGGACAAAGTATATTATTTTTTAAATAGTTTAATGAACTAATTAATTTATACATTTTTGATGTTCTATTATTATTATTATTATTATTATTATTATTATTAATAAATACCATTTCCCTTCTCCTATAACATTCATAATTTAAATTCAACATTAAGACCAAAAAAGGCTTTTTAGGAGATAAATAAAATATATGATAATGAAACTTTTAGAATTAAATTATGCACAAAAATGAACTTTTGCCAATATTATAATTTCTGGAGAGGCTAGTATATTAAGAGTGAATCCTTGCAAACCTTGCAGAGACCTTTTAGCACAACATAGGCTATCAAATACAGGCAAATAAGTGTCTACACATCCCAGCCATAGTATAAACAAGACCATTCCAGTGTTAATCAGACTTGAGCTTTTATGGTGATGCTAAACAGCATGAGCAACAGAATTTTTTTTTGTTTGTGCGTGTGTGTGTACTGAAAAGAGCCACAGTGGAATGTTGAGTATCTTGTTCACTACATGTAATACATAAGCATCCAAACAAATAACATGGCTGTATCTGTATCAGGCAGGGTTTCCTGTTTTCATAGCTTTTGTTGATAAGCCTTAACTGACAGGTAGGAAATAGGAATTTGATATGTTAGAGTCATAGCTATGCCAACGCTCCACTATCTCTGATGCCATTCACACTATACACATCCACCCATGTGGGGTAATAAGAGACAAATGTAGAAAATATGGATATTTTAATATAATTGTTAAGAGAATAACAATCCAGTAATAAAACAGGAAGAGGGGGAAAGGAACCAAGCAGAGAGAGAGGAGAGAAAAAAAAAAAAAAAAAAAAAGTTTGGCTTACTCTGTGCATTTTCCTCCTCCTCCTCTCTCTTTCCTGCATGAACAATCATCCCTCCATTAAAACACTGCAGGAAACAGGGTGGCTCCCTCCCCTGCTGTACCTGGACCTGAAACACACATAGACACAGATTTCCATTTTACAACTGACACTCACACACATTATAATACACTGTATATTATGTATATAATAATAATTATTATTAATAGTAATAACAACTTGATATTGTAGATGTAAATACTCAAATTATTTTTTTCCCCAATCATTTTACAATCTATCGATTATTTTATATATTGATCAGAAAATGGTTGGTGGCATTATTTAACTAATAAACATAGTCTTCATCTAGGGGTCACCCCAGTGGTTATAGTCCTTTATGATGTTTTTAATAAACGTTTATGCAGTGTAGAACAGGGCAGTGGGGATTACCTGTGCTCCCCTCTCCTCATCCAGCTCCACTGTCATCAGAGCTGACGTTCCCTTCTCACTCACTGTGGAGTTACGACCCTGCCAGAAGAAATATCCACACTTCTCTTTCCCTGGGCCAACAACCCGCTCTGAATTCTGCCTCTTTCCAACTGTAGATGCACAACACAGAGACACATCACTGGACGCATCACCACTACACTGGAAATCCCACCAATAAAACACTGATCTTAAAAACATCCGGCCATCTGGTCATTTTCTCAACGTTTATATGTTAAGTGACTGTAATTGTATTAGAAACGATCAATAATTCACTGGTATATACTAATTAGATAGCATTGGTGGATAATTTTCCACCAATCAACACATTTGGTTTCTTCTGAAACACATTTACACTGTCTCTCTTCATAAGACTGTCTGTAATATACTGTGGAATATGTCTTTAATCCCATAAACCCTTGCTCCCAATACTTGTGCAAAGGACTGATATGACTGTGTTTATGTTCAATTCTTGAAATATGTGTGTGCACATAAGCGTAAAAACATCATGAATACGGTACACAAATGGAGTGTTTACCTGCTGTGCTGACCATGTACTTCCATTTAACCACGTATGTGTCTCCCTCATGGAACTGCCCTATGCTCTGTTTAGGCAGGCGACTGAATAAGGAACACACACGCACACACGCACACGCACAAAAAGCATCCTTATTTCACAGATCATTCAAATACATTAAGTGCTTGGAGTCTGCGGACTCGTCTCAGAGAACAAAACCGAAATTCTACAAACATTTTTATAACCCTGCGAGATTTGATTCTAGAAACAAAACTAAACATACCCTGGAAATCTTAAAGGGTCTATTTTTCAAATATATGTTTAGCTTGAAATCAATATTATATATATATAGAAATAAGAAGAGGCAGGGCAAACCATAGTCATAGCCTGTAACTGGTAAATAAAGCTCATGATGAGCTGAAATATCTTATTAAAAAGTTAGACATATGTTCTTAGAATGAGCTTCATTTTCTTGTGCAAAACTAGCTTGTTTAGAATATTTTTTTTTTTTTTTTTAAATAAGAAAAAAATGTCCATAAACAAGGTTTTTTTTTTTTATTTCTTGCAGTGTGCGAGAAAAACTCAAACAGCTGTACATATTTTCCCGCCAAAAAGATGCAAGTTGTCATTCATGATAATGACATGGTAATTCCGGACATTCTATTGGTGGGTTCCAGTGGCCAGGAATTGTTGAGAAACAAAAGCCTGTCAGCTGAGGTGAACAACAGACCTCTCCTGAGTGTGTCACACGTCTCTCATAAATATTACATGTAGGGTTAGTGACTGAATGAAAACAGAGTGTCACCTCACATTTCTTAATCTTTACAGATAAAATCACATACAATTTCTAAAGACTGTAATGATCACTGTGTAGGTAACACTTATGTTTACTGAGTTCAAAGCTCAAACGTCTTGGCTAGAAATGTTTAGAGTGTGTTTTCACAATATATCAGCACATCTGAAAATAGAGTTTAAAAGTTTAGAGTAGATTTAATTAAAATATTTAATGTATGACACTCACTGCTTTGCTGAGCTTGTGCTGAACAAAAGCCAGGGCAACACTTTGGGGAAAAAAAAATATTTTTGATAGGTGTAATTTGTGAAATACACTCAAGACTCCAAATCCATCCTTGATGTATTTTGACTGAAACAGAGTTCGTTTTAGAGTTTGTTAGCAACATCTGGCTTGCAGCTCCTGTTCTTAACTAAAATCAAACTATCTGAAGTGAAAAACTATGCCTTTAACCATTCCTCCGTCACAACATCTGAAATGAGAAATGAAGGTACAGACAATTATTTCACTTTTGTACCTGTAGTCAAACTCCAGAATATGCCACACATCCACAGACAAAGTGCTGATCTCAAAGCCCCGCCCATCTTCTCCACCCACCAGTCCATAACCTCGACCCACATCTGTTCCATCTAGAATGGTCCGAACTGGCACACCTGACAACGGCAACATCAGAGAGGCATCGTACGGCCGGCTTTCACCACTCTGAACCTCCTACAAGAAAAAAAAAAAAAGCAGCAAACACATAAAACACATTTTCAAAGCTAGAAAAGTCCTAAACTGTGTTTAAAAACATGCATAATTATATGCAACTATCAATGCATTTACATTCTCATTCAAAATTATTCATATCAATTAAAATGTATTTATATAATGCCACCTTTGCCACCTGACATCATAATCAGTTTTACATAATTAGCATAAAATAGATCATTAGAATAAAGATAAAACTGAAAACCCAAATGTCATTTAGACTGTTAAGAACACAAAAACAACAACATAAAAGGTCAGGCTGGTTATTTATCAGCACAGAGTTCATTTGTGCAGCACCTTGGGCTCAATGGCTTGTGTGTCGTCGTTCTTCTTTGAAGTGTTGGAGTCATTCCAATCTAGAAACTTCTCCTTAAACAGCGTGGTCTCGTTGTGCTGGGTCAGCCTGCCGAATACAGCCCAGTCTGGCCGCCCCTGTCCTTTCCTAACACACACACACACACTCGCATAAATACTGCATAGTAAACTCATATGCAAGTAGAGAGCGTGAGAGGGAGAGAGGTGGGGGGGGATGTTTTGTATGTTTTGTTCAGACACTCTCATGGCTACCTAAGCCTTGTTAATAAACAGTAAGATTCCTGGCAGGGGTCCTGACAGGAGTAATGTGCTTAAAATTGAGAACACAGACTCGTGACATTAACAGAGCTCACCAAGACCAACAGACTTCATGAAGTATTCAAAAGTAGTCTAACCAAAACAAGAGAACAAGAAAACCCATAATGCAATACATTACTCTAATGATGCTTCTCAGCTGAGCAGTAGCATGGTACGGGTACCAATCTGTTACTAATGAGTGCATGTTCACTTCTCACTGCATAACGTAACCACTAAAGAATTGGGGTTCTCTGGAGGCTGTGTGGTGGTCACATGACTCCCCCAAGACACCAGTGTTAGCAGTATAAACAAAACAAAACAAAAACCATAACCATGACAAACATTCAGAAGTTTTTACTCTGCATTTGGTTTTTATACAAGAATCACAGGAAGTATTTATTTTTTTAATGGTCATTTTGAGTTGACTGACCATGTGATCATTCTGAGGTCTATGTTTGATGAATGGTAACTAAGCTCAGCTTGTGTACTCAGCTACAGTACACTTCCGTGTGGACTTGGCAACAAAATGCGTGTTAACAGATTTGTAACTGTATCTTACTGTACTATACTGTCAGTGTAAATATGCCAAAACTAAAATGAGCTAAAAATAGAAATTGCACAGAAGAAACCCCAATGAATGCACGAGTGCCTAAGCTAGATGTATGGCATGCCTCCTCAATGCCGGTTGTGAAGGTTGGCACAGTGCCACATCAAACACATCAGAATATGGTGAAAATGTACATTCATAATTTAATTAAAAAAATTCAATGACATGAAAAGTGACATTTCAAACCTTTTTTCTTTCACTCTTCATCAGTACGACACAGAAATCGAGAATCTCAATTTAATTGACTCATTTCATTTGGAGTTTGAGTTAATTACTATTCAACCAGCATCAACATTAAAACAAAAACTTGAAATGTGTGTAATGAATATAAAATATATGCCAGTTTACCTTTTTGAATTAAATTACACACACAAATGAACCTTTTCACAACATTTTTGGAGAGCACTAGTATGTGTATGCATACCTGGGTATAAGTGAGTTGCACTCTCCTGGGTCTAATGGGTTAATATCGCAGGCTGTGTAGTCAAAGGTGCCATTCCATAGGTGTTTTGCCAGCTGAAATGCCACTTTCCTCTGTGCTAGTGTCACCTCCTTGCCATGCCACACATACACTTCGCTGCCAAAGTCAAACACCAGAACCTGTAATTCAGAAAATATTGATTACAATGCTGAGACAGGCATTGGGTTAATCAGTGTATTTGAGTAATCAGTGTAGGCTGACCTCTGTCGAGCCGAGCATGCAGCAGCGGGGCACTCTTCCCCAGTAGTCATCATCAGGCACCAGTTTGTCCTCCTGTAGCCTGTACACACAGTTTGTCTCCACTATGGCAGTTTCATAGAATTCGTCCTCCTCTGGAGTTCCTGCAGCTGTAGCATCCAGAATAGCTCAGATTAATACATCAAAATTGAAAAGTGCTACACAAATGAATTCAAGCCTTAGAAACATCCCAGTGACTAAGATCATGTGCAGTTGTATGCAGATTTTGTAGACCCCTGAATACACTACAGGGTGGGCCATGTATATGGATACACCTTAATAAAATGGGAATGGTTGGTGATATTAACTTCCTATTTGTGGAACATTAGTATATGGGAGGGGGAAAACTTTACAAGATGGGTGGTGACAATGGCGGCCATTTTGAAGTTGGCCATTTTGGATCCAACTTTTAGGTTTTTTTTCAATGGGAAGAGGGTCATGTGACAAACTTGTTGGGAATTTCACAAGAAAAACAACGGTGTGCTTGTTTTTAACGTGACCAATCCTTATGAGTTTTTCCAGCAAGATGGTGCACCACCACATTATGGGTGTCAGGTCAGAGCATTCCTAGATGAACAGTTTCCTGGAAAGTGGATTGGTCGTCGTGGGCCAGTTGAATGGCCCCCCAAGGTCTCCCGATCTGACCCCCTTAGACTTTTATCTTTGGGGTCACCTGAAGGCAATTGTCTATGCTGTGAAGATACGAGATGTGCAACACCTGAAACTATGGACACTGGAAGCCTGTGCTAGCATTTCTCCTGCAGTGTTGCTATCAGTGTGTGAAGAGTGGGAGAAGAGGGTTGCATTGACAATCCAACGGGCAGCACTTTGAACATATCTTATAAGTGGTCAGAAACTCATGAAAGAATAAAGTTACATTAAAACCAAGCATACCGTTGTTTTTCTTGTAAAATTCCCAATAAGTTTGATGTGTCACATGACCCTCTTCCCATTGAAAAAAAACCTAAAAGTTGGATCCAAAATGGCCAACTTCAAAATGGCCACCATTGTCACCATCCATCTTGTAAAGTTTTCCCCCTCCCATATACTAATGTGCCACAAACAGGAAGTTAATATCACCAACCATTCCCATTTTATTAAGGTGTATCCATATACATGGCCCACCCTTTAGTGTAATCAGGGGTCTACAAAATCTGCATACAGCTGCACATGATCTTAGTCACTGGGATGTTTCTAATACATACATACATACATACATACATACACACACACACATACACACACATATATATACACATATATATACACATATATACATACATATATACATACATACACACACATACATACATACACACACACACACATACATACACACACACATACATACACATACACACACATACATATACATACATACATACACATACATATACATACATACATACATATACATACATACACACTATACACACACTAAACATAAAATAAGATGAGATGTTTTTGCCTTGATAGCTTGCATGCCCTCCAATAATCTTCCAGAATTCTTTAGCTGCATGGCTATGTGTGTTGATGCCCTCTTCTATAATCTGCACATACGAGGCTCTACAGCCCAGGTCATGCTTCGTCTGTATGAAGGTTGCCAGCTCTGATGCCTGTAAAGTAAATAAAGCAGTGTTTTCCAGCACTTTAATGATGGTGGAGAAAGAGTGAAGAAAAGGTGCCATCAAAAAAGCACTACTCCTCATTTTCCTCTGAGCATGTACAGACTAACGATGGCCATGTCTAACATGTTTCAGAAGTCCTTCAGCAGGATTAAGACTTTTACCTCACATTACTGTTCAAATGTAGGTAAAATTCATCTCCATGTAGGGTTCAATGACCCCTGTACTGTTGTTTTAGCTAATGTGACATGTTCATTTCCTGATGTTTCCCGTCTTTTACAACTGGCTTCCGGTTTCCGTATTTCGATGTCAAAACAGCTCTGTGGTTAAATTTGCTGACTTCCTGCACGTGAAGAACTTGTCAAACACAAATATAGATACAGGCCATTTAACAGTTAGTCTGTACTGTTCAGATAGGATAACACTACTTAAAACATTTGAATAAAATAAAAAGTAGACTTTTAGACCTTTTCATGAGGACTAACTTTTAGATTTAAACAAAAGTATTCAACCTTTTTTTTTTTTTACTTTTTGTAGTATCCTACTTTATATACTACCAAAAGATTCATATAGATAGAAAAGATCAGGGACAGAAACAGTACACAACACTGAGTATTTCTCTCCAAAATATTTAGTCCAATTACATATTTGCTTGAATTCATTAGTGAAATTATGGCAGCACATTGTCTATAGGGAACATATTTAAATTTCATGCTTTTGCACATGAAACCCTTTAGAATTTTCTATATTTCTGCATGTTTTTCCATTAAATGTTCATCGATTGTAAGACAAGCCCTAAAAAAAGTAAAAGAAACAAACCCAACAAATGAGAAAATATATTAGACTATACAGACTATATAGTCATTTATTTATTGAGGAAATTGACCCAATCTGATATTTGTGAGAGGCAAAAGTATGTGAACTTAGCAGCTATTTTGAAGGTGAAATTAGAGTCAGTTGTTTGCAATCAATGGCGTGACAATCAGGTGTGAGTGGGCACCCTGTTTTATTTAAAGAACAGGGATCTATCAAAGTCTGCTCTTCACAACACTTTTTTTATTTTAATTCCAAGTTTTTGCCAATTTTTATCCCCTTCCCAATGTAGCAGTAGCAAATTAGCCCATCCCCTCCGTTAGGCCTCTCCCCATCACTTTGCAATGTCCCTGACTCTAGGAGGGTGAAGACAAGCACAAAAGCCTCCTCTGTTGCGTGTGATACTGGCCACCACCTCTTTTCGAACTACCGCTGATACACTGTCACTGCGGAGCCTAATGTGCTCAGAGGAAAGCGCAGGATTCCCAGTTCTGAATGGACCAATCAGTAGACACCTGAGCCAGTGGACATTGCAATGTGTGAGTGATAGGGAGAGAGAGAGAGCCCCATCTACCCACCCAGAGAGAGAACACAGCCAATTTTTGCTCTCTTGGACCCCGGCTGTTGATGGCAAACAGCATGATTGGATTTGAACTCGCGATCCTCTGGTCATAGTGTCAGTGTCCTAGCCTGCTGAGCCACTCAGGGCCTCTTCACAACACGTGTGTGGAAGTGTATTATGGCACAAACAAAAGATTTCTGAGGAGCTCAGAAGTAGACATATTGATACTCTTCAGGCTGGAAAAGGTTACAAAACCATCTCTAAAGAGTTTGGACTCCACCAATCCACAGTCAGACAGATTGTGTACAAATGGAGGACATTCAAGACTATTGGTACCTCCTCAAGAGTGGTCGACCAATAAAGATCACTCCAATAACAAGGCGTGTAATAGTCGGCGAGGTCACAAAGGACCCCAGGGTAACTTCTAAGCAACTGGAGGCCTCCCTCACATTGGCTAATGTTAATGTTCATGAGTCCACCATCAGGAGAACACTGAAAAACAATGGTGTCTGTGGCAGGGTTGCAAGGAGAGAGAATCTCCCAGAAGCCTACTAGAACAAATGTTATAAGGATGGATGAGACCAAAGTAGATCATTTGGTTTCAAATGAGAATCATAATGTTTGCAAAAATGAAAACACTGCATTTTAGCATAGAAACCTTATCGCATCTGTGAAACACAGTGGTGGTGGTGGTATGATGGTGTGAGCCTGTTTTTGCTGCATCTGAGCCAGGACAGCTTACCATCACTGATGGAACAATGAATTCTGAATAATTCCAGCAAATTCTAAATGAAAATATCAGGAGAACATGAATCATACAGCAAGACAAGACAAGAGGAATAAAGTTAATTGTTGAAACGCCCAAGAATTTATTTATTTTTTAAATAATTGCCAATTTTCTCTCCTTCCCAATGTGGTAGTCGACAATTAACCCATCCCATCTGCTATCGGGTTCTCCATCACTTTGCACTGTCCCTGACTCTAGGAGGGTGAAGACAAGCACAATCCTCCTCCGCTGCGTGTGATGCAGCCACAGCCTCTTTTCAAACTACCACTGATACGCCATCACTGGGGAGCCAACACGCTCAGAGGAAAGTGCAGGATTTCCAGCTCTGAATGGACCAATCAGTAAATGCCTGAGCCAGCGGACATTGCAATGTGTGAGTGACAGGAAGAGTGAGAGCGCCATCTACCCGCCCAGAGAGAGCACTGCCAATTGTTGCTCTCTTGGGCCCCGGCTGTTAGTCAAAGTATTTTTGTCTCATTTGTTTGATTGGGTTCTCTTTATCTATGTTTAGGACTTGTGTGATAACCTTATGAAGTTTTATATCAAATTTATACAGAAATATAAACGGTTCACAAACGTTCAAGCAACACTATAGATGCAGTTTCCATTTATTTGCAAATAACAATGAAACGTGCAGAAGTTTGTTCTCTGACACTCCACATAGTACTTAAACAAAATGTTCGACCAAGAAAAACTTTTGCGTAATACTTGCAAACACTCACTTTTGCCTTCTCAATGACATTTGCAAATTCTCCAGTCCAGATGAAGCAGTGGAGGGGTGTGACCAGAAGAAAACAATCACCGCTGTTCAGAGAGGACGCTCTGGGCTCGACTAGCCTTGTCTGGACATGCCGTCGACCTATTTTAAAAAACAGAAGAAAATAAAATTGTTCATTTTCTGTAAAAAACAGGACAATAATGGCATCACAGACAGGATGGGGAGAGGTACAAATCAACATTCGCAAACACTCCACACCATAAGAGGACTAACCTTCCACCACCACCATAAATCCACTTACATTAACAGCACCCATAAGAAAAACAGCTGCCCATAGTGCTACACTTGGTAAAGTAAACTCACGGACATTAAACCTTTCAACACAGGGACAGTGCCAAGTGCCTAATAATAACATACATAAAATGGAAATCTGAACTGCCCTATACTTTACATATGACTCATCTCAGCTCATAACTCGTATCAGATTCTGCAGTACATTATATGACTCCTAACCACATTGAAATGAGTATGAAATGATAATTTTCCATCTAAAAGACTATCTGCCATTAATTATATAATGAAATTCAAAATTTAAGTGAATTGTGCCTTGACTTAAGATTGTACAAATAGTGCACTGATGTTGACGGTTTAGATTAATATATTCATGCATTTAGTGCAAAATATTCAATGAAAATGTATGTACATTTATGGATAATTTACTGGTCGAGTGACTCACCTTTGACCTGCATGAGCATGGTGCTTTTGTAGGGCATGGCACTGCTGTGAGAGCTCTGCTCTGTGATGTTGACACTGCGCAGACTCACGCTGCTGAAATTCTCCTTACTCGCTAAGCCTGCCAGAGCAACAGCTGAGAAACCACTGCTCTTGCTCACTGAGAGAGAGAGAGAGAGAGAGAGAAAGAGAGAGACAAAGAGAGACGGAGAATGAGAATGTGATGGAATGAAGTTGACTAAAAATACAGAATTGGGTGATAATTTTATGCTTTTAACAGTTTATTAATATTTAATCATAATATTTAATAATGTATTAATATTTTATTAATGATTAATATTTTTATTACTCATTAACACTTAAGTTATTATTAGGATATCATGAATAGTAACTAGTATTTATTAATAAAATATAAATCCTAATTTGTAAGTAATGTATTAATATTTTTTAATAATTAATAATAATAGAATTTATGTTCAAGCACCATATCCAAATGTTCAAAATGTGTTCATTACATAAATAAAATGTCTTTTTCTCTGTAGCACTTTGTGGATTTCATAAACACACTATAGTTGTTCATACAAAGCGTAGAGGTAAAAAACAAACAACATATACAGTGTTTTCATTTTAGATGTCAAAAAGTATTTGCGGCTCCCAGTGTTTTCTTTTCCATGGAAGCCAGGTCCGAATGGCTCTGAGTGTTAAAAGTTGCTGACCCCTGCCCTAAACCAACCTTTGTTTTCAAGTCATTTTGAGAGTTGTTTTGAGGCTCCCATGTTGCCACTCTTCAGAGAAGATGCAAAGAGGAGAAAAACTTGCAATTGGCCACCTTAACCCTTTCTCATAATTGGATTCACCTGTGTATGTAGGTCAAGGGTCAGTGAGCTTACAAAACTAATTTTGTGTTCCAGTAATTAATGCTAAATGTATTCAAATAAATAAAGCAAGGGTTCCTAAATTTATACACCTGCCTAATTTTGTTTAAATAATTATTGCACACTTTCTGTAAATCCTATAAACTTAATTTCACTTTTCAAATATCACTGTGTTCATCCGATATTTGATATATTTAACTGAAATTGCTGCTCCGAACAACCAAAGATTTATAAAGGAAAATCATAAAAATTAACAGGGGTGCCCAAACTTTTTCATACCACTGTACATATCGGAAACATACTAACTAATACACGACTAGTGTGAAGCTCTGTGGATGAATTGTAAATCTATATTTATATTAAACTCTTTCATGCAAATGTTTGGACATCCCTTTCAAATTACTTACAAAAAACATATTCCCAGTTTGATTTTACTGAATGTAACTAATTAATAGATTACTATATTAACCTGAAGTGCACCAACATTTGCACATATAACAACCCAACAACATGTAATACTGGTTGAATGATGCCCAGGTGTCAATGGTTTGTAATTGATGATTAGAAACCCCATCACAGAGGCCCTGAATGAAAACCTGACCACTGACAATAACTCAATTACTGTTCATTTTACCCTCAACTCATAGAAAATGTTTTGCCTCCAGTCTCTCTGCTCATCACTCACTCTTCTCCTGCTTGATCCTCTTGCTCTCCAACATGCCGATGTTCAGTCTCTGCTCTGTGTATTCATGTCTGATGTCCTCTCGTGAGGCCAGCAGCTTCAAAGGGTTTCTGGATGACTGCACATTCCGAGCTGGACGCACCGCCCGCTTGTGCTGCACCATTGCTGAGGTCAGTCTACAAAATACCCAGGTCAAAGGTCAGGATAAACAAGAGTACTTCTGCACTGTTTCAAGACGGCATAAGCTGTTCTACTTTCGTTAATGTTTTTCAAGTTAAAGCTCTGTTTAGTTTTATGAGTATCCTAGTCTGAGGTACATTAAAGACTGACAACATATTTACACAGTTTCCACTTAGTCAACTTCATCAAAACTGTTTCTAGAGCAGTGCTTCATTTTCTGAGGGTGTTTCTTAGATGGTTAATTTAGCATTCAGCTACACAAGTTTGTGTCAAACCACATCCACTAGTCCGAGAGAGCTTCATTAAGATCTAGACGTGGGCCGAGATGGTTGTGAGAAGATTGGTGGTGTATTTTGGGCTATTTAATTTCAGTGTTGTTAACAATAACACTGCAGATCCAGTTCTTAAAGATGTATAGTTTGGTAAAACCATTTCCTTTGATTTACTGAGCCATATGAGACATTTGCTCGTTTATGAAATATTCATAAACACAGAATCTGTAAGCCTGTTCTTACTTGGGCATCTGACTTCCAAAGATGGCATCAAAGTCTTCACTGATCTCCACTTTGCTGGTGACATTAGCAAGCTCCTCCGTGTGCCTGTAGAACTTATCAAAGCACTCATCGTTCAGGGTCATGACCTCTTTCACCTTCTTCTCTGTGACTGCAAGCATGGTCTCTGGAAATCCATCAACTAAATCAGCAAGGAAAACGAGCCAGAACACAAAATAATGTTAAAAAGTGCACAGACAATCACAGATTACAGCTCTTGTGATGAGTTGAGAACTCACCGTTACTGTTGAGCCGACCCAGGAAGGACTCGAGTTTATCCAGCTTCCGGTCCGACTCGACCTTCATGTCCTGTCTGACTTCAATCTCTGCAGATGAATTAAACACAATTTCATTACATCTCAACAGAACAGACATGAAGACGATATTTATAAACAGGTACAACATTAACTGCCGTCCATTAAACAAAACAACAGCATTCTGCGATTCGCCAAATGACATCACATGTACAGTACATAACACGTATCATCATATCATATCAAACACATAATGAATGTCCAAAGAAAAACAAGAACCTCAGAGCCTCTTATCGTTTGCCCTGGTTATCATACAACTCCATTATTCTTGGGATGTTTTGGGGAAATTTCATCCCAGTTATCATTCATCGCTGTGCCCATGTGACTCACCAATAACTTTGCGAAAACAAAGCATCCATTGTTGTTCATTCTAGATTTCTCTCATCGATAACACTTAAAACAAACTAAAATGACATACTAAAGCATTGGCGTACAGCGTCTGAAAATAGGTGCAAAAACAAATAGCAGCTGAGAATGGGTGTACAAAAAAGCTGGACCACACCAGCACACTAAAACGGAGTGTAAACCCGTAACCATGATGGAAAATATTAATTTACCCATTTCATTAGACTTTTGTATTTATTTCTCATTGTTTTATGCATGTAAAACTACTGCTATTCCATATAAAATGTATTTTTGCTAATATTGTCGAGTGTCTGGAATGAATTAATTGGATTTACATTATTTATAAGACTAACACCCGGACACTTGTTTTTCTTTTTGGACAGTGATATGCTACATTTATCTCACCACGTATGGTGCTACTGTATTGTAATAAAACATTTTACAATACACTGCACCACTGATGACAACCAATACATAAACCTAACAACTGTATTTACATAAACACTTCAAATGATCAAAAAATTCAAAATCAAGTCACTGTTACAGAATTCACAATAACAGACTACAGACTATACGAACACTAAACACACAATATATAGCAAAACATCACAAAACTACATAAAAATATTTCTTGTGAACCTGCAATGTCCTCTGATTCTTTAAAAAAAAAAAAAAAAAAAAAATACTGTAAGTCAACTTTTTTTTTGGTCAGCAACCTCATTGTGAGTATAAGAAAAGTGGTCATGGAGGATGCATGTGTTGTCCCTCACCTTCCTGAGGTTTGGAGATGGTGTTCTTGTTTTTAGAGGATGTAGGAGCCAGGGTAGGATTTGTGAGCACTGTGGGGGCTGCCAGACCTGCAGCACACAAATAATCACAATCATAATCTATACCTCTGTTCTTTTCTAAGCCAATCTAACATTACCTCATTTTCTCTTATACCTTACATATTTGAAACATGTGATGTACAAGCATATTACCATATTTAATCTAAAAAAACTGGCCCTTTTTTCATGGAACACTGATTCCAAATATCTGTGTTCAAAACCTTAGTAGTCATGTATATATCTCTCAATACATACAGAGACAGAGAGACACACTGACCTTTCTTGACCATACGGCCAGCCACAGTGAACTGTGTAGAGTCATTGGCAGCTCCGAGACCTTTGACCTTCCAGGCTTCCTCTTG
>BRDA01008204.1:50342-77559 GCA_036984385.1 Crenuchus spilurus | reverse complement strand
ATAAAATATTGACATTTGCCATCTCCACATCATTGCATTCAGTTTTTATTCACAATTTGTATAGCGTCCCACCTTTTTTGGAATCCGGTTTGTAATAATAATAATAAGCAAATCAAAAAAGCAAAGTCAAGAGCAAATTTAAGGCAAAATAAAAGAATAACTTCAGCACAACTGCATGAACGTGAAACTGATGCTTGAACCTGTTAAGGCTTGCACAAGACTCTTAAATTTTAAGACCTGCCCAAACCCACTCAGAACAGAGATGTAGCAACTGTCGACCAGATCTGGCAGAAAACAGCATCAACCTGCTCTGATTAACTCGTAGAACTGCTACAACGAAAGCTCTCCCGATTGATAATGCTGCTACTTTCAAGACAACAGTCAAGCTGATCAAGGACACATTAATCTCTCATTAACTACGGTGTGATCATGACTTTGCAGATCCATTCTTGGTTTGCCCTCAACTCCAGCACTATTCTGAAAGCATAAGAGCAAGAGACAGATAGAGAGATGGAGAGTGCAAGAAAGTGTGAGAAAAAGAGTGCGCAAGAGTGTGAAAGCGAGCAAGTGCGAGAGAGTAAGAAAGAGCACAAGAGAGAGTGAGAGTGCGAGAGAGTGTGAAAGTGTGCAAGAGTGTGTGAGAGTGCGAAACAGTATGAGCACAAGAGTGAGAGAGAGAGAGAGAGAGAGTGTGAGCGCAAAAGCGAGACAGTAAGAGAAAGCACGAGTGTGAGCGCACAAGAGCGACAGTAAGAGCACAAGAGTGCGAGAGGGTGCAAGAGAGTGAGCAAGAGCGAGACAGTAAGAGTACAAGAGTGAGAGACAGAGAGAGAGAAAGGGCACAAGAGAAAGTGAGAGTACTAGAGAGAGCGCAAGAGAGTGTGAGAGCGCAAAAGCAAGACAGTAAGAGAAAGCACAAGCGTGAGAGTGTGTGAGCGCGCAAGAGCAACAGTAAGAGAGAGCACGAGAGAGAGAGCACGCAAGAGTGAGACAGTAAGAGAAAGCACAAGCGTCTGTGTGAGCGCGCAAGAGCGACAGTAAGAGAGAGCACGAGAGAGAGAGAGAGCACGCAAGAGTGAGACAGTAAGAGAAAGCACAAGAATGAGAGTGAGCAAGAGACAGAAGATCTGCTTGACGCACAAAACTCGCTGATCGTCATTTAGATTTAATTGATGTACCATTAGAGATTTGCATTTGTAGGTTTGAACAATTTAAGAAGTCTCTCTGTTCTCACTTGACATCATCCACACTCTGTAAAGAGCATTTTAACCAGTCCAGGGATGCAACACACTCACACAAACAATTAAGCAGACACATGTAGCAGAAAAAAACAGTCAATTTTGAAAACAAATATCAATACATTAGAAACTCAAACAGTACTTATGTCAAATTAACCCTTGTGGCCTTGCTAGCATCCAGTGATGTGCAAGAACATAAAACCATGTTTTACTGCAGTGCATGAATGTAAATATGTATGTATCTGTTGGGGGATGATGATATGGGGCACCTTGCGTCTCCAGGGGTGATGTTCATCCGCCTGCACAAGCAGGGGTTTGGCCTTCATGGGAGGGAGGGAAAGAGGGACAGGAAAAGATTTGGATGAGGAAAGAGTGGAAAGACAAGATGACAGATGAAAGGATGCAGCCTAGACCAGAGGTTCCTAAACATAGCACAAGGGAAAGCAACACCATGACACTTCATTTAAACTCTCACCAGGAACTTGGCGACAAGTGTCATCATCATCAGAAGTGTTTACTTTCCTTATCATTAAGAAACTAATAAACACATCAAGAACTACATGCCACACATGAGCCAAAACATTTATGACCACTAACATATGACTGGAATAACATTGATTATGTTGTAAGAATTGTGCACATGTAGGTCTGAGATACATTAGACAGTAAGAGAACAGTTATTGTAGTCAATGTGTTGAATGTGGGAGAAATTGGCAAGCATGAAGACCTGGTCATCAGTGGTAACTACATACTGACCGCGGTCTCCAAATTCTCCCCAGCGTCTGTGGGACATTCTAGAATAGCAAATCGGATCCACTGCAGCTTCACCGCAAAAGGACAAAGGATCTGCTCCTAATGCCTTGTTCTAGGTATCGTAATACAGCTTGTCTTGTAGTTCCAGATCAGTTTTGGTGGCATAAGGAGTGCCCTCAAATGAGCAAATTGGTCATAATGTTTTGGCTAATTGGTGTGCATTCTGTGGTCACGGTTAGAAATTATATTTTGCTTAAATTACTTTAAAAAACTGATTGTGTGGTATTTCTATGGCCACAGGTAGAATTTTTAGTAAAGTGTTCTTGTTAAATAGGAAAATTATCCAAAAATGATACCACAAACATTAAATCATTACCGTCACAACACATCGTTATTTCTTTGGTTTAGAAATCACATGCAATTTGAAGAAGGAATATGAAGCCTTTTTGGAGTAGAGGGAATGGGATATTTGTTAGACTCAACAAGTGCAGACATTCATCAAAAGGATAGCAAGCATCAGTGCAAGTAAAGGGCATCCATCATTTAAAGTATCACTTAAGTGGAAGAAATGTTTGTTAATTTGTGGGTTTTAGGAGAAGGGCTGGGAGCAGGGGTTGTATTTTGCATTGAACAAGTACTGATTTATGGCTTAAATTGCTGGTGTGGGCAGAAGCAAGAAACTCAGGAAAGGAACACATAAGAATAGTAATGCATTGGAGGATAACAGTGTAAATACAGCATGAACCTGGAGCTCCATGAGGTCATAGCAGTTAATATGGCCTGGACTGTGAACACATTTTGGCCCAGCAGAGCTCAACATTTCTCTCTCTCTGTCCATCTCACCTGTGGAGGGGGCTCGATGTGATCCAGAGGCTCGGAGGTGCACGAAAAAGTGGAAGAAAAGACAGGTTCCTACAGGCAGGAAGATGTGAAAGAAGCAAGACAGAAAAGATGGAGAGATGTAAAAGAAAAGATGGGGAATGGAATGAGAAGGGACCGCAGCAGACAGATGATCATTCTGATACAAATACTACACATTTATATGGAATGAGTCGTGACATTGACCTGAACAAAGCAAAGACAAGCGAGGTTTCTAAAGCTATGTTCACATTACAAGACACATCGCTCAAATCTGATTTTTTACTCAGATCAAATTTAGCCATTTTTTTTTTTACGGTCTGTCTAATGTGAACTAATCTGTCCCCGAAACGGCTCGCATGCACAGATTGATACATGTATACACATCGGCTTTGTCACAAACAATAAAAAAATGTCGGTAACACTTTATAATAACTTTCATTAATAAGCCATTAACTAATGATTAATAACTGAACAAATCATTAGTTCATGAGAATTTAAACATGAACAAATGTTTATAAATGACAGTTCATGTAGTTACTAATTGTATTAATTTTTGCAAATGTTAACAAATTAGTAAATCATTAGTAAATCATTTGTTAATGAAATTCTCATGAACTAATGATTTGTTCACCAGATATTAATCATTAATTAATGAGCTATTAATAGTTATTATAAAGTGTTACCAAAATGTTATTTGTGCAGGCTTGACTGCTTTGCAAAAATACGTCTGTAAAACTTAAGAGTTGGTGGTTTGCAGGGTTTTTGGACTAAATAAAAGAAGATATTGGATGATAAAGTAAAATTTAAAAAGATTTTCATTTTAAAGCTCATTAAAATGTGTGTCATTAGATTTTGGGCTAGTTTCTTTTTTTTTTTTTTACTTTTTATTTAAGTTTTAACAATACAGAAAAGAAAAACATCGAAAACACTGTCATAAGCATAACAATACAAATACAGTTCTCTCTCTTTTACATACAAAAGTGTGATGCATACACAATCCAATTTTCCCATAATTTCAAACACTTCTTCAAATCTAATCTTAAAATAAAAGTTCATCTTTCAATATTATAAATTTTGTTTACAATCCCACGCCATTGGTTTAGTGTTGGAGGATCAGCCTGGAGCCATTTCCGAGTTATAGCCTTTCTACTGCATGCTAGTAGAATCTTTAATAAGTACTTATTTTTGCTATGTTGTCTGGTAATTTCCCCATATAGAGATTTTGGGCTAGTTTCTGTTTGCGTAGTGTGACTTTGTTACAAAATCAGTAGGAGAGTTGGGGGATCTGGCAACCCTGTATTTCCGACACGACTGATATTAGTAAAACAGACGTGTTAGTAGCCGACAGGTGTTGGACTGTACATGATCAGGTGAAGAAGGTGAATAAATGCCAGCTGGCTGCTTTTACTGTTTTTACAGCTACGTGAGTAAACGAGAGAAGCCAACGCTGCCTCACACACTACACACATGCGTACAAGCAAAAAGACATAATATCTGATCTGATCGTCACATTCAAGTCACATGTCCACGGATCACATACGTATCCAATCTAGGACCACATATGACTCAAATTTGATTGGATCAGATTTAAGTTACTTCAGCCTGGTAATGTGAACATAGGCTATGACTTCTAAGAATTGAAATGTGATCAAGTAACGTGTCCAAGAAACTTCTGCTTACAATTAAGGCTTGACCGATACTCAATACTATCATCTTATACTGATATTCGCTGAGCTTCTGTGGATTTATTGCTGGTGGTGAACATCTCACCAATAAACAGATATTTGCTGACTTGCTTTATTTCAAAACAAGCACTTCTAATAACCAACTGTTCACTTCTAAGGAACCAATACTTGAATGCTTGTATTTGAGTCTTGTATGCTAAGCTTCTTATTCAGTTATTCATCTTCAGATTTATTTGGTAGCTACGACACTAATGTGAAAATATGACTAATATGCATGTTATTCTATGCAGTTATGAGAACAAGGAACGAACGTAAGGGCCATTAAGGATTAAAGGGTTATATTATATTGGCTAATATCAATTATTAGAATATTTAGCTCCTTAATATCAATAATTGGCACAAATTTCATATCGGTCAGGCCTTACTTGCAGCACAGATAACACAATATCCCACAAACCAAAGCTAAGTACCACAAGTTCAAATGACACTAGTTATAGTATGATGACATGAGACCAAAATAATCCCTCATGATGGTGAGGACATACCGAGAGACTCAACCATAACCGTGAGAACAAAACACACACTATAAACAACAGAACCATCACCCAAATAGAAGAACAGCACAACAGCTCAGTTAGTTTTTAGGTTAACAGGCAGAACAGTTGCACCAACACTGTGGTAGTAAAGTAAGAAGATTGAGTAACTCCACCACCACAAGCACAGGAGCTGTTAAGTCATCATAAAAACACCAGAGCTGCACACCATCATATGAAATATAACCTCCACCATCAACAGTTGTATTAAACCTTACCCAGAGCTGATCAGAGACTGCAAAGTCATCTATCAATCCATTGCCCTAGAAAAGGGAGGACAATGAACAGGGACAAACAAATCTCCCTAAAAACATCTACAAGGCAATCTTTTGATTGATCATCTGCCACAAAAACTGACACATCAACTGCATTTTTCTTAATCTGAAGATTTAAGCTTTACTGCTAACTACTAAATGAGTCTTTTTTGAGAGGACGTCAGCACAATTTAACGCACACTTACCCTCTTTATTTACCGAATTTAACATTTTAGGAGAAGAATTACATGTACAAGAGTTATGGCCTTTTGCATGATTTGCTTGAATAAACTCAATAAAGCAGAAATGTGCAAAGATGTAGAGAATTTATATGCTTTTGACTACATTACCCCTATAAAGCCTCAGCCTCATTTCACCCCATCTTTCTGTGCACATTTCAAGCATTTTCTGCAAATAATCAATTATGACATGACTGTCACTCTTCTCCAACCTGCTGTAACCTGTGATCTCTTTAACCAACCTGCTGAACAACTGAACAAACTGACGGCAATGCTAAGTTAAATGTCATGAGGTCCAAAAATTACCACCACTGAGTAAGACCTGAAGGTCCTTTACTAAAGGTTAAAACAATCAACAAAATCAAAAACATCCTTTTGAGTTAAGTGAGATCCATTTATTGAAGCCTTAAGAATAAATCCAAACAGAGAGGTACATACGAGTCCTCACTCCAATCCCACATTACTTAAAATTAATGCACAATACAAGAACAAAAAAAAGAGAAAAAAAAAAATGAAGACATTACACCATAGACTTACTAAGGCAAGAATACAAGAGATGTTTAATAGATAAACAGAGAGCAAGAAAACATGCAAGAAAAGAGTATACAGTTATGCAAATGATATGCAAATATACAAGGTCTATTAGATGACAAGGTTAGAATTACAGCATTATAGCAGGGGTGGGGAACTGAGAGTCTGAGGTCAGCACAGTTCACTGATGTATCTGCTCTAATGCAACAACGAAACCTGATAAACTGCCGAATTGTATCAGATGTGCTTCAGCAGGAAAATTACCAAACTCCGCAAGAACCCAGCCCTCCAGAACCCAAGGCCTTCTCTCATATTAGTGTATGAGTTTATGTATCCATGCATGCAGCAATAATAAATAAAATAAATAATAATAAATAATAATAATAAATAATAATAATAAACAATAATAATAATAATAATAATAATAATAATACACAATAATAATAAATAATAGTGGATAACCAAATTACGACACCAATGAAAAAAACACTTTACAATTAATTAACTCAACTAGTTGCTTATAATTAGTTAATTATTGGCTATAATCCATGTCATAATTGAACACCACCAGCACCATAAATTTTGCACTGTCGGCTACTAAAATGACAAAACTGGAAAAAGCTTTTTTTTGGCCTGAAACTTGTGGACATTGCTAGGCTGTGGTGAAAACCTCATGCAGGTGCATTTTATAGCTCCATATGGGTCCTGCATTGACTAGCCAGCAACACATCATTTAGAGAGGTTTGGAGCCCGAGGTGGTACCTTATCTATTTGGCTCCCTCATGCCTCGTTAGATTAATCAAAATACATGAACAACAATTTTAAAATACGTTTTGGAAGGATTTCTGGGCGCTACCTCTCTGTTTACAACTGAGACTGAGCTCCTGTGAATTTTTACAGAGTATATATAAAATACTGCAGTATCTCACAGTGATGCTAATTAAACAGGTATTAACATCGCAGTATAAATAATACACACAAAAGTGAAAAGATAACAGATGTACACCAAGTGTAAGAAACCTATAATGTTTTGTTATTGCTCTACAACATTGATTAATCTCACTTTGTTGTAAAAATCTTATTATCATCCCTCAGAAAAGCCAATAAACAAACTAAGGAGCAATTTAACAAGCTGGAGACACGAGAACATGCTAAACAGGAGCAAACAAGCAGAAAAGGAAAAAAGCAAAGCAAGAGAACAGCACATGAACTCTCTGTTTAGAGATATTCCTGACCGAGACAAAACAACCACAACTTAATGCTTCCTAATTTCATTTTGAGAAACCTGATTTGGATGATTTACTTGGCAAAATAAGGTTAACTGGTAATTAGTAGGATTAAATGTAGCACCATGTTTAGCTTTGCATCTCAAAAGAGAAAAAAAAAAACGGGAAATGGAGAATTTAGGTCATGGAGGAATGCATGCAGAATGTTGGCTGTTTCATGGTTCAGGGGGAGGTTCAGGGGTTACCTTCTTCTTGAAGGTCTGCTCCACCTCCCACAGCTGAGCATGTCTCTCTGAAATGGCCACTTTCACAACATCCTTCTTATTGATCCGGTTCCTCCAGTCTTCCTCACCACTCTTCTTCAGCAGCGCCAGCCTATTGAGAAAGGATATATACAAAAACATCAGGTCAACACAAAATCTGAACTTCTTCAACACTAGGGATACAGGATATGGACAAAATATAGTAATTACACACAGCTACATACAGCAATAGTGACATCTTGCACTATATTAAATACACTGCCCAAAAAAATTAAGGGAACACTTAAACAACACAATGTAACTCCAAGTCAACCACACTTCTGTGAAACCAACCTGTCCAGTTAGGAAGCAACACTGATTTTACCTGCTGTTGTTCAAATGGAACAGACAACAGGTAGAAAGGAGAGACAATTAGCAAGACAACCCCTATTCAGGAGTGGTTCTGCAGGTGGTGACCACAGACCTTTTCTTTGTTCTCATCCTTTCTGGCTGATGTTTTGGTCACTTTTGCATTTTGTCAGTTCTCTCACAATAGAGGTAGCATGAGGCGATGTCTACAACCCACAGAAGTTGCTCAGGTAGTGCAGCTCATCCAGGATGGCACATCAATGTGAGCTGTGGCAAGAAGGTTTGCTGTGTCTGTCAGCACAGTGTCCAGAGCATGGAGCAGATATCAGGAGACAGGCCAGTACACTAGGAGACATGGAGGGGGCCGTAGGAGGGCAACAACCCAGCAGCAGGACCGCTACCTCCTCCTTTGTGCAAGGAGGAACAGGAGGAGCAGAACCAGAGCCCTGCAAAATGACCTCCAGCAGGCCACTAATATCCATGTTTCTGCTCAAACTGTCAGAAACAGACTCCATGAGGGTGGTATGAGATTTTTAGTATGATTCCAAATCCAGAACTCCAAGGGGTAATAATTTTGATTCACATTGATCATTATGTTATTTTGTTCTCAACACATTCCACTATGTAATAAATAAAGATTTCAACTGGAATATTTCTATAGATCTAGGATGTGTTATTTTAGTGTTCCCTTTATTTTTTTGAGCAGTATACTTACTGGTGCATTGTTAATCTGATGTGTAAAATTTGACTGAAGGGTATCTTTCTTAATCCTGCTTCGTGGAATACCCTCCCTTCTTTTGAATGGCATGTTTCATTACAAACCACTTCCTGATGCCTCTCTTGATAAAGTAAAAGCTGTTTAACAGCTATAACCAGAGTGACTCTGTAGTGGAGGAGTTGGAACACATGGCGAGTGTCAGACTATTGGACATTACCAATTAAACATGATTACTTTGAGGTAACCTTCTACAACATTCCAAACATGGTCACATGCTTTTGAGTAATGTGTGTGTTGGGCCAGGTGAAAAGATTTGTACATTGCATTTTTTATATCAGGGGTGGGCAACATATTTTATCATGATAAGTTACATCACAACAAGTTTTTCTGAGCATACAATAAATATCAGCTCAACACGGTAACTGCATGCATCACCTTAAAAATGTAAGTTTAACTGAATGTAGTGCAGCTGAATATTTGAAATAGTGAGTAGAAATACTTGGACACCAATTCTGAACAGTATAAGAAACATATTGATAATGTTTTAATAGTGTTCATCAGGAAAGACTGATGACGGGGCAAGACAGAGTGGCATGTGTGTTAAGAGATCATAACACTATTTTCCTCTCGAATACACATGCCAAATGCTGGAAACATGCTCCGAAACTCACATTTCAACCCACATCCACTTACATCCACACATTCACCGGCTCGCTTGCAGATTCAAAATTAGCCATGCTGACTTCAGCATTTTCTCTACATTTCATGATGTCATCAATCAATTTAAAGCCCCACCAGCACATCTATGGTGGCAACAGATAACCTCAGACTGTCCACGAGTTATGCAACACTTTGATCATGGATCAAAGAGCAGAGACACCTCCACTTCAATACAAGTCATACAACATGGTAAAGCACCTACACTAAAATGCTGGTGAGGTGCAAAGCCATTTTTATGAAGGTGCCTCAAAACAAATGAATCAGAGGGAAGTAAATATAATCAGAAGTAAAAATGAGCTTGATATTTTAAAACAATTTTTTATGCACAAGTTTAGTCAATTAACATGTTTTGCTAATTTCTAAACTGAAACTGGACGAAAAATGTGGCACTGACTGGCACAATTTCTATTTAATTGCTGAATTTTATTATTTCGGAACATAAAATGTACAATAACTGGCACAGGCCATAGACATTTTCCAATATGTTACATTTACTTGTAGTAAGTAAATTAAAGTGTGCAATTAAAAAATGTTGTTGCCAGCTGAGGAAGCATTAACCTAACTGAGAAAATCAACAAAACATGTCATTTAACCAAAGGTGTCCAAACAAATGGTCACTGAACCTAAAAAAGCACACCTTTCATGATAGAGATTAGTTTGTGTCACCAAAAGAAACATTCCAGAAATTAAATCTACTCAAAATCTTTTAGTATTGGCCGTTATGCTTCTTTATATTTCACTCTTTCCAGCAGTCTAACAGGTTAAACAGAGATGCCCCAGTTTAAGCATCTTTTCAGTCATGCCCCACATAAACAGACACATAAAAGTTAGCCTACATTTTTACTAACAGAAGAAATGCACATCTCACTCTTTCACTCCATCTCTCTCCCTTTTACACATCCATCTTCCCTTTGATAGACTGCCTAAGACTATGTTGTCCTGGAAGCTTTGACATGCTGTAAACAGCCAAGAAATCATTCTGACACAGATTAACAGTTGTGCATCTGAGACGGCCTTATATAGAAATGCTTCAAGGGGTCTGTTTTCTGTCTGATCCTATTAGTCTACTATATGAATGCTGAAAACTGAAAGCAAATCACAGACATGCAGATAAGCTATATTAATATTAAATAGTAATTAGTAGTAGCAGAAGTAGTAACAGTAGCAGTAAAAGTAGCAGTAGTTGTAACAGTAGTTGTAGTAACAGTTGTTATAGTAGTAGTAACAGCAACAGTAGTAGTTTTAACAGTAACAATAGTAGCAGTAACAATAGTAGAAGTAACAATATTATAGTAACAATAGTAGCAGTAACAACTAATAATAGCTTTAGTAACAGTAGTGGTGGTGGTGGTAGTAGTAGTAGTAACAGTAACAACTAACTATAGTAGTAGTAACAGTAACAATAATAGCTGTAGAAACGGTATTGGTGGTGGTGGTGGTGGTAGTAGTAGTAGTAACAGTACTAACAGTATTATAGTAGTAGCAGTAACAACTAACAGTAGTAATAACAGTAGCAATGGCAGCAGTATTATAGTAGTAACAGTAGTAGCAGTAAGAACTAATAATAATAATAAAATAATAATAATAATAATAGTAACAATATTATAGTAGAAACAGTAGTAGCAGTAACTAACAATAACAGCAGTAGTAGTAACAAGTAGCAGTAGTTACAGTAACAATAGCAGTAATAATATTAGTAACAGCAGTAGTAGAGCAATCAGTCACAGCTGTAGCAGCAACTGCAGTAGAATTAATAGTATTATAAGTACTATTATACATAAACTTTAGTAAAATGCTGTAATAAAACATGAACCTTTGAGAACTACTACTTCAGTCCTAAAATACAAAACAAAAAAACATCAATCAAAAGCACAGCACAACTCACCTCTCTTTGATGGACATCTGCCGGGCTGACATGATGTCCGAAAGCTCGCTTTCCTCCTCAGTGAGCAAGTCTCTCTCCCTTTTCCTTTCTCTCTCTTCAGGACCGTTTCTGCTCAACTCCAGGCTCTGTGCTGAGTGTGTGTGATCGTGTGTGTGCTGAGAGTGCGCGGTACTCCAGTTTGAGGACGAAGGCTGTGATGCAGCTTGCACTGAAACTGTCTGATCAGGAAGACCTGTTACATACACACAAACCACACACACACACACACACACACACACACACACACATGCATACAGGATGCTGTTAGGACAGCCCAGCAGGCAGAAATGGGGAGGAGTCAGAGTGTTCTCTGAAACTATTGGTGACATTTTTTTTTTTTTAATCTTTGTATGATGCTAGCACTTCACAGGTTTCAAAAACTTTGCAGGAAGTGACAGAGCTGTAGATGATTTCCCAACAACTGAGAAAAACTGATATTTTACTGACCTAATAGCTCTTCATAGTAATGTCATCAAAACTAATTACTATAAAAAGTAACTATTACTCAATAACATTCATTAATAACATATTTCTATTTATTGCCAGGAGAGGTCAGTTCTTAAATGTTCCCAAAATACTTATTTTTAACAAGTGAATCTGCAACACATTAGTTAGTCCTAAACAGTAATTATTAATATGATAAGTCCAAACTACTGCGATCCTGATTCTTTTGAATGATATAGTAGGACTGTCACATGATCTGGAAAAAAAAAAATCTGTGTCTGCATGTGTAATTGAAACACACACACACACACACACACACACACACACACACACACACAGGTATGTGCACGGATACACGTAGATTTGGAGGAAATCTGCACAACCACATGTCTGTATAACCAACCCAAATACAACAGGAAGTGTGTAAAGTGTGTCTATTACAGCCTGGCTCCAAATAAGTTGTGTAAAATGGAAATTAAAATAAAAAGCAATAATGTAAAAAAAAAAAAAAAAACCATTTAAACTCCATATTACTTGAAAATAACAAAAAATAACTTAACTGAAAAAAAAAATTATGAATACAACATAAATGTTGAAATTGAATTTATTTATTTATTTTTTAATATGTGCACATTTTGAATTTGACAGCAGCTCAAAAAAAGTTGGGACCAGGGCCATTGTCAATTCTGATACCATCTCACATCCCACAACACAATCATTAAAAATCGACACTATTTTACACTACCAGGTCGTCACTGGTGGAAAAGCGCCATCAGGCTCTCACAATCGTGACATTTTTTGAGATGAATTGTCTTATAAATCCCATTCTTACATATGTTAACCCCAACCACCATACCACCTCCCCACAACTCTACAGCTGGCACAAATAGGGCTGGCAATAACCTTTTCCTAAGAGTTTGTATATCAACTGCTATAGCACTAATGGTAGTTGCCATTACAGTCATAAGATCTGTATCCCATTGATGCCCTTTGTGAAATATGTGCTTCTGGTGGACAGTAAACAGTTGTATTAAAGCCTATAAATAAGAGTCTCAGAATTTATCTAGTATATATCTATAGTGCTACATTTTCAGATCATGTGGCAATTTTTTATTCTCTTGACTGTGTTATTAGAGACTGTGCGATAACGACAGAGCTTAATTTTAATTGGCCAGAATCTCGGCTGATAGCCCAACTGGAGGGTGCCTGAGCAGCAGCTCATTTATTATATTTTTAATCATTAATTTTATTTATGTTTACTTACTTCAACATAACTTAATTCACATTGTGTTTGTTGCAAAACAAGCAAGGGTCTGTGAACAATTATAGCAGAAAATAATTACGGACAGCTTAAATGACCAATTATCTCAAATAACTGCAACCACACGAGTATGTAATACTTGACAGCCCTACCTGACACTGCTGTTCTTGACCTCTGCTGATTATCCATCTCCTGAACATCAGAGGTCACTACAGCCTTGTTGAATCCCATTTGTTCCTCCCACTGTCTGGATGGCTGTTTAACACTATCTGGCGAGGGCAGTTTCCTCTTCCCTATGCCCAGGTTAGGCTCTTCTCTCTGAGCTACAGATGGTTCAGATAGGCCCTTACTGTTCTGTACTGTAGCAGGCTGAGGTTGATGCCAAGAGGGCAGTGCTTTTTCATCATAGGGGACAGTGGACATGGGTGTGGTGAGATGGATGTCACCAGCATGTGCTGTAGAAACTGTTGATGATTTTAAGGAGGAGGCGGTGCTAAAGTGAGATCCGCCTGCAACCTGAGGCCAACAGAGAAAAAAAAAGTTTTAAAAAAACAAAGTTTAAAAAAAATTATTGGAATTATATCCAAAATGTTACATTCAGTAAATAAAGAACATGTATTAGAAAGTCTACATTATTATCCATTTTCTGTAGAAAACATTTTCACTTAGAATCAATAAAACATGTAGTTTAACCAGACAAATCAGCGGCAGAGTCTTATGTTCTGAGGGAGCCAAAAAGCTCAACACCACAAACATAAGCAGCACACGATGCACACAAATACAATATGATTCATAAGTTCTTTATCTTGCTTAGAGTTAGCACTACAACACAGTGCCATATGTTTCTGTATCCATCCATATTCAGATTTAACTGGCACATTACACTATTAATGTTGACATGGCATTTCATTATACATGAGCATATCCACAGTACTGGGAATTCATTTTTATGGTTTCCATGTAACTTACGCAATTTATTATAAAATCTATTTAGTGGATATCATTGATGGTATAAACTGCATTAAATGAACACATTTGATCATCTTCTGTCATGTTAGAAGGTTTTTTGTTTTCTAAATCATTGTATATATTTGTTGTTGACTTGGGTAACTTTTTAAATTGCATGGAATTTACATGGAAACCATGTAACTAACAGAATTTAAAGCACCGACTTGATTCTTGGTCAATTTTGGAAAAAAATGGTAAAACAATAGGAGAGATCTGACTTCGGAGTGTCTAATTTAGCTTACTGGACATGTTCGCACATGTTGACAATTTTGAAGTTCCATGTCCCAGTACTGTGGATGTTCTCACATGCATAATTGTAATAAATGCTAATGAATAAACAATGAAAGTGCATGATGAGCTCCCTTTAATTCATATTTCTCTCAAAATGAACTTATATTTTAAATTGTTTGGAGCAGAGATCTGATGCCCAGTGGACAGTAACTACTGATCTGCATGTGGAACCCATTTACTGCAACAAATGGGCTGCATCTGATCAATTAATCACCATTTCCTATGCAATGTTGATCCAGAAATGTAGTCTGCTATACTTACTGACATACAGATCAGACAGAATCAAGGAAGGCTGTTAAATGTTTGTTTATTTAGCTATTTGGAAGGAGTCTACCGGACACCGAATGGGTTTAAAAAGCATGAAATCTGGCTCCTATTCATATCTATGCGCATCTGTTCGGGATGCATTGTCTTCCAAATAATGTATTGGCATTTGGTTACACACCATTATTCAGTGCATTCAAATGTTGCATTCACACAGCACATTCAAGACTACAAAAAATCATGCATGCAAATGCAACTCCGATCATAAAACATTGGTCAATGTTGGCAAAGCTTGAACTAAACACAGCTGCTACAAGCAATGCAATGCATGATCCACGTCTGACAATTTTATGAATGGAAAAGATGTTCAGTAGAAATATCTGTGAAATCTATAAAAAGCAATGTGCTAACATAACTAAACTCACAGTGCCATATGGAACAAAAACTCAGATGCTTATGTGAAAACAGCAGCAAACTAAAACTCTGAGCGAGAGGTGCTGGTTTTACTGCGAGCTGAGTAAAACTGCAAAGCAGATTTGGGTTCTACAGAAGAACCGCACAGCTCTAAAGGCTCTCACATTGTCGAGATCACTCAGTCCATCTGAGAACTGCATTTCCTCCTCAAAAAGCTCAGAATCCGAGTCATCCTGTACCAAAGAGAACCATTAAGTTCTGCGGTGTATGAATGTGTGCACTGTTGTGATGGAGAAATATGAAGATAAGACTAAAATCAATTCTTGTGGATGCTTTAGGGTGTTAGTGGTCACTTTTTGATAATGAATCATTTTGGCTAATAATAATTGTACCAATTTTAATGGCCAACAGTTGAAGTTTTAATCTGAAACATATGTAACAGAAGAAATATCAGCCAGTATTATTCACCTGACTGATCAGTCTGAAACATAGGCTAGAAATAATGGATTTTCTCAATCCATAACAAATATATTATTACTATTAATGCGACTGCTAATACTACTACTACTGCTAATGCTGCTGCTACTGCTGCTAATGCTAATACTACTACTACTGCTGCTAATGCTAATACTACTACTACTGCTGCTAATGCTAATACTATACTACTGCTGCTAATGCTAATACTATACTACTGCTGCTAATGCTAATACTACTACTACTACTGCTGCTAATGCTAATACTACTACTACTGCTGCTAATGCTAATACTACTACTACTGCTGCTAATGCTAATACTACTACTACTGCTGCTAATGCTGCTGCTAATGCTGCTAATGCTGCTGCTAATACTGCTGCTAATGCTAATTCTGCTGCTAATGCTAATACTTTAATTGTGAAAAATAAACTCAAAATAAAACTTTTCAAAAGGAGAGTCACTAATATCAACAGATAATGTACTTTTAAAGTAGAGCCTAAACTTTACTTTTCCTTCCATTTTATTTTGTGTGTTTGTGAGGGTTTTATGCATTAAAATTAATTTTCCAACCTAGAATTAAGCAGGCAATTTTTGTTAATGATTTTACAGCTCAAATATGTAAATTAATTCTGTTCTGTAACACTCTATTGTGATTCTACATACAAAAAGTTTAACATAACTTCATTTAGGCAGAGTTACACTTGAGCTTGAGGCAAATAATAATGTTTTTCATGGCATGACAAATTAATTTAAAATTAGGGACCGAGAAGTGCCCACCTCTCCAGCTGTGATGGGCTGAGTCTGGTAGCGGGCGTTACTGCGGCGGGACCGACTATCTTTGCGGGTGATGGGATTGAGAGCAGACTGCTGGGTAAGTCTGTTAAAAATGGCCATCTTCTCTGCCAGGCTTAAAGTGGACAGGTCGGGCTCATCTTGACCTTCAGCAGGTACAGTGCGGACATTGTTTTCTGGCTCAGAATTTTCCTGAGCATTCCTTACCTGTTGTCTGACCACCATAGAGCTGGGGAAGGGAAAGAGAGATGAGATTAGAATGAGCTAAAGCCAGAAGATTCCCAAACACATGGTATATTATCACATTATCACTGTTATAATTTAAGTTACCATTCACAGTCACACTTAAAAGCACATTCTGACAGCATTAGTTCCAAGTGTACATGACTGATGCATGCACTCACTGCTGAAAGGAACAATAAACTAAATCACTGGGCTAAATGACAATGCAATGCAATGTGACCTCAATTAAAACAGCACCATTTATCCACATGATTGAATAAATGGCTCATTTGGACTCTTACAGGCAGAGTGACTGAACACCACACAGAGGTTATGGTGGCATATTCAGAGCAGTTAGGAGCATTTGTAATGACACAGCTGAAGCATGCAGGGCTTACAAGGGCTGCTGAGGAAGCATCACTAAAGTAGAGCATCTATAACCTCACATCACTGTGACCAACAGTGATGAGTAATTCATACTTGTTACAGGTTTATAGACACCGACTACATAAAATGTTTTGATAATGATTCAACTTGTTCTGCATGGAAAAAAAAATTGGTATCACAGTGAGAGGATAAACGAAATTTGATTCCAAAATGCTGCATATCTGCTTTAAAAATAAAACAATAGAAGATGTATAATTAAATAATTAGTGCATTTATTATAATAGAGCTCCAATATTCCTTATTTTACACAGTGCAGATCATTTAAAAGTCATATTCAATGCATTGAGCATATATTAAACAAGAAAGGCTTTGCTTGAAACTACCACAAGGGGGAGCACTGCACCTAAGCATAAGCAAAATGAGCATTATCTATGAGCACTAACAAATCAATCTCTGTTTAACAACCTAATGAGCTGCATTTAAACCTTAGTGTTGTCTAGTTCACTGGACAGAGCACAAATATACCAAAAGTGAATTAAGGGTGGGCAATATGCTAAAAATAATAGTTCTTGAAGACATCATCATAAAACAATATTTCATTTTATTGATGTTTGCATAATGATTTTAATCAATGTTTCCTTAAATTCAATTAGACAAGATTCATTAACCCTGTAGGTTTTGTTCAGACAGGCAGATCAAGTCTTCAGCCTATCTGACATAATTCAGCTTACTGCAAGCTTTAAACAGACATTTAGGGAATATTTTTGACTCTGTATACTGAAGATCGCAGCCAATGCTTCAGTAAAGAACTTCAAGCATGTCTGAAAATGTCTTGTTACAGTTTATAGACTGTTCACAGACTGCTGAAGGGTCACTGTACACTCAGGGTGCCCGATCCTGGGCCTGGATATGTAGATTCAACACAAATGACTATGCAGGATGGTAGATCTCAATTGGGCATCGCTGGTCTACGCTAATGCCATGTTTTGTTGTGTTCAGTTGATGAAACGGAAATATGTTCTCATAGTTAGTTATATAGTCCTTAAGATGGATCAGTTGCATCAGCACAAGCACATGATGATCATATCCACTACATGCACGGTCATTCACCATGATAATGATAAAAATATATCCATATTGCCCACCTGTACAAGAGAACATAGTGTTTACTCTCTGTGAGGCCATTTAGTCACATTGTTAGTATTCTTAGGAGTGACCATGCCTGTCTTACACACACATGCACAAGTGCTCCTGAGGTACCTGTGGCGTGTGACTGAGCTGCTGACTACAGCGGGACTAGGAACACACGCTACTGAAGAATGAACAGACACAGTCTGTGACAAAGGACCAGGGACACTTCACAGCACAAGAAGGTAGAAGACAGAGGAAAAAAGGATGGGGAAAGAATAAGAAACAAGTCAGAAATAACTAAACGAGAGAATAACTTAATAAAGAAATGGATTACTGAGCCTCTAAAGGGACTTTTGCACAACACACAATGCTGAGCAATATCATTTATATTTCAGTACATAATACTGATTTAGTTTTAGAGTTAAGCATAAATAAAAACATACAGTACTAGTCCAAAATTTAAGAACAGTTTTAGAACATTTCTGGTATGTGCTTAGCTGGTCAGGCGTTCATCCTAAAGCATGATAATAATCAAAAAAACAAGTCCAAGCTCTGCTAGAACCATCAGGAAAAAACAACAGGATGGTCAGCTCGAAAACATGGAGTGGAGCACAGTCTCCAGACTTAAACTCAGTCCAGCTGATTTGGGATGAACTGGACAGAAGAGCAAACCTACAAGTGCCAACATTTAAGTGACGTTCTGCAGCAGATTTGTGTTTGTAGAATGTTTGATGTCTATTGTAGAAAGAATGTCACGAGTGTGTTCAGCTGTTATATCTGACAAAGGTGCTACTTGGAGTCCAAAGTTTAGATACATTTTGGCCTATAAATTGATTCCATTAATTCTTATTTAAGTCCTATGCTTTCATTTCAGAGTGCAATAAGACATTAAACTGAGGAAAAAAAAAAAAAAAAAAAAAAAAAAAAAAAAAAAAACACTAAGGAAAAGGTTGGGTGTTCTTAAACTTTTGATTGGTAGTGTATGACATGTTGCAGAATGCTTTAATAACTTTCAAAATGCGTGAATAATAGGTTTTATTTTTGAAAATATATATTTGTGTGTAGTTAATTTTTACAGTAATGTGTTGAAAAATAGAACAGAAGAAAATAATTCAAAACAAATTAAAAATTTGAATATAGCAAAAAAGTTCATTTGTTTGTTAATTTAATAAAAATTTTAAAAAGTAATTTTTAATATTCATTAGACAAAATACCATTTAATTTTTTTAAATTGATGAGCAGTTTGACTCATGACAATTATAATGTCAAATTATAAATTTTATAATTAATTTTATTATAAATTAATTATTAGAGTCTCAAATTATTAAAAGTTTCATTTTGAGTAAAATTACTATTATTACTATTGTTATTTTATGTGTAAGAAATAAAATATGATCATTTAATTCAAAAAGGTAAACTATGATCAGAAGTGAACTTTTTCACAATATTCAAATTTTTTAGATGTAGTTACTCCATCAATTTCTATCAGCGTAGATCTTCATTAGTTTATAGACACAGGCATACTGAAGCTAGTCAAAACCACCCGGCACAACAAAAAAATGTGCACAAAAAAAAAAAAATCTATTTTGTTTTTTATTTTAAATTTATTTATAGGTTTTTGCCAATTTTTATCCCCTTCCCAATGCAGTGGTAGCCAATTAACCCAAACCCTCCGTTAGGCCTCTCCCCATCACTTTGCAATGTCCCTGGCTCTAGGAGGGTGCAGGCAACCACTGCTGATACAGTCACTTGAGAGCCTGACGCGCTCAGAGGAAGGAACACAGAGTCCCCAGCTACGATTGGACCAATCAGTAGACGCCTGAGCCAGCGGACATTGCAGTGTGTGAGTGATAGGGAGAGTGAGAGCGCCATCTACCCGCCCAGAGAGAGCACTACCAATTTTTGCTCTCTTAGGCCCTGGCTGTTGATGGCAAACAGCATGATCGGGATTCAAACTCGCGTTTCTCTGGTCATAGTGGTAGCGTCTTTGCCCTCTGAGCTTAAAAAAAAAAAAAAAAAAAAAAAAAAATAATCTATTTTGGGGCTCAGTAAGAACTAAATGAGACTAAAATAATTTATTCATTGACTGATGCAATTACAATTAACATTTTATGATATTATACAGTATGTACATTCACTGAAAGCATTGTAATAAGATCTACATGACATTCTTTCTTGTTCTTGTTATTATTAATACTCACTAACTTTAAAGAGCAAATCATGATGTCACATTAGGTGTTGGGACTTTGTCAACTTATATACATGATATAAAAAATAAGACTTGGTCCCATGAACACATCAGTGTTTAATCCATTGCTGTATTTTATAAAGATCTCTACTGCTGATGGACATTAGTGAGAAAGAAACACAGCAGGAATGAAAGACACACAGAACCTGAATCTGGACCTAGAGGTGTTTATGAGCGGATGTCCTTACGTAGCAGCGATGACCACTTCCTCCGATGTGACCGGCTGTGTGCGATAGCGGTCCTGGTTTCGTCTCAGTCGGCGTGCAATGGCAGCGTTGTGACCGTGTTGTTTCAAAACTGCTCCGTCCACACTCTTCTCCAGCTCCTGAGCAGAATTTACATGAGAAATCAACTCAGTGGTGAAAAAGAAATAACCTCACAATAACCTCCTAATGTTCAGAAACAACCAATAAACTCAAACGGGACAATTCAAGCCATTCCTGATTTGATGGAGTGATGGAGAGAGACAGATTATATCTCTATATTGAGATCAAGATTGACAGATGTATAGATAGAGAGATAGATGGATAGATATACTCAAGCACTCAAAAAAGCACATACCCTAAAGAGAGAGCGTTTCGCAGCAACACTCATCTTTGCTCTCTCGTCCAACTTTTCCTCATCCACTAAGAAAAGAGAGAGGATGGACAAATTAATAAAAAGACATTAAAAGTACAATTTCCACACTTCTTCTACATTTATTTAATTTAATTACATTAATTAAAAGTTTGAGATATAAAGAGTTACTCAGAGCATCCAGATCTAAAATGCCTCTATGCAGAGAAAGAGTCAGAACTGGTCGTCATGGTGTAGATAGGAACCAGACATCTGTAGTGCTTAATGCTCCTAAAAGACACCTTATATGATGATGATTACACAACATGGTTATGTATTTTAAGTCTAATGTCCAAAATGTTTAATAAAAACATATTTTGGGGCCTAAATAATGTGTTTGAGGTGCAAAAAAATGTTAAGAAAAAAATTCCCAAAATAATCTATTTTATTCAAAAACACTATCAGCAAAAAGGAATTGGATCCAAGTCAACCTAAGTACTAAGTCAATCTCTTTCCCATCACTGGAGCAGAAGTTCCTCTTCAGAATTGCTAGTTAGATAACACAGATGCATTAGACGGAATAATGAATGTATTTGAAGTTGTATAGACTCCCATTCACTCTGTCCTGACTGTCCTGGTTTAAAAAAAGTTGTTATTTTAAGATACAAGTTTGCTCTGTCCTCTTCCTCATCTTTAGAGGTACATTTGCATTACTTTAACCTTGCTGGACTAAAATGCACCTGTGCTATTGCTTTCCTGGGTAAATTAAAGGACTATATTTGTGTTATAGATATTGTAGTCCCTGCTTCCCATCATCATCATCATCATCATCATCATCATCACCACCACCACCACCACCGTAAACAAATCAGATTCTGCCATTTCTTTAAAATACAGCATTTTAACTCATGTTACATTATTTTTGTACATCAAAGTCTAAAATATGCAAAAATCTATAAAAAAAAAAAAAAAAAAAAAAAGGAATTCTCCTTAAGAACAAAAAGAGACAGAAGGAATATTCGTGGGAACAACCTTTTCAAAGCAAACGGCTCACAGAGGACAACACACATGGTGAAAAGATTTCAGAGAGGGGGAAAAAAAAGGCAGGAATTCCTCACTCTAACCAATTTCAGGCCGATTATTTCTGTTGTCAACAAGTGGAGGTTTGGAGTTCAGACACTGGCTATTGGCCATGACCTGCTGTTAAGGAGGCTGTACGTCTGCTGCAGCTTAATTTGGACTTTAAAGCAGAAGAAATGTGACACATGGGCTGGCAGGTGGGATGAGCCTGTAGCTCTGACATCATTTATAAAGAATGGGTTCTGATACAGCCTCGGGCAGAGGGTAGGAACACGTTCAGACAACAAACCACTAAAGGCACAAAAGGCTTTTGACCTGGGAATTAAGAAAAATTTTGGAAAAATGCTAAGAAATGTCCAGAAATTAAAATGCATGAAAATGCCAAAGTAATTTTGCATTTGGGATAAAGCTTAAAATTTGATCAAAAATACATGAACTGAAGTCTCACTTCAAATCAAATATCAAGGATGAATACTACACATGCTACACATCTCTACTCACAACAAAAGTACTCTTAACCTGGATCGAGATTCCTTAACTTTGTGCTTTTACTCTCATCTAGAGCAGGAATACATATCCAGCCAAAATGCACATACAGTACGTTTGCTCTTAAAGACACTCCTTCTCCATCAACAGTCAGAAAATCTGTTCTGCCCTCTTTAAAACTTTATTGTGCACCCTATCTGTAGGCAAAAGGAGTTGAGTTTTATAGACCGGGAACAGCTGTAAGTCAGTAATGTTATAGAACAGTCATGCTACTGTAAGTCCTAATAACGAGCACAAAGCTACAATAGCTAATGGTTTGTCTTCAGAAGTTCTGTAATAAAGTTAACCATCCTGGCAACACTATGACTCAAGCGTGTTCTTACTGATAGAGTCTTTCAAATCATTAAAAGACCTGAAACATGCTAACTTTTAAAGGATTTCCTGCTTTAAAGCTGTAAAAAGAAATAAATGATATTCGTAGGTGAGCTGAAACGAGACTTACCTTCAGTGACCACTGTTTCAGAGACCGGGCAAGACCTGTGGAGAACAGAAAAACCTTAAAAACGTAATGAACTCAAGCTTGAACGAAGGCAAATTAAGCAGTGAGCCAATAATTCAATCAATCAAAAGCTAGCAGTGGGCAGCGACAACATGAGTAATCAAGCGAGTATTCAGCAAGTTTGAGTTCTGAGAGAAAAACAGAGGAAAGAGTTAGATGAACAGAAAACAGCAGCAGAAAACTTTCTAAAGGAAATCAGGCACAATTAAAATGGCTTAATCCAGAAGGCACTGCATTACAGTATTAGCAATATCTGCCAACATACCACAGGAGCAAGAAAACCAACAACAGACCTTTTATTTAATAAAAGCTGAGCTTTGGAGTCTAATCCAGTGGGGAGGGGAGAAAAAAAAACACTGTTTTTCTGTAAATGAATGAACGTATTGATTGTCTGGGAAAGACTTTTACCGAGTTTACGAAATTGTAAAATAAACAAGAAATCAAAGCTACACTATACAGCTTTCATTGAGTGTTTGTGATTTTAATCTATTGTGAACCATGCAGTTAGCTTAGCAGGCTGGACTGCACACCACACACACACACACACACACAATACATAAACATCAAGATCAAGATCAAGATCAGTCACACATTTTCAGCACCAGCTGGGAAATATGTGCAAGCGTCACGTCGTGTGAAAATGTGTAAAGGTCAAATTTCAGGGCAACTCTACACTTCAGTGGTCGTGCACATTCAGCTCCCTCACACACCCTACCTATCGGATTCCAGGCGCTCGGCCGAAGTGACCGGCTGAGTTCTAAACCTCTCTGAGGTCTGTCTATTCTCAGAGGTGGATATGTATCTGCGGGGGCGGCGGGATCTCTCGCTTCTCCAGGGCACCTCTGTGACCGCGGGAAAGCCCTCTACCCTACCACAACGGAATGGTGGAAGCAAGAAGCAGCAGCATCGGAGAAAGGAAAAGGAAGAATCGAGTCAGTACACAATCAGATGTTGGGGATTAACAGGCTGAGAAGACCCCAGATTAATGTCGAGCACTGATGCAAGCACAAACAATGATTAACAGGATAAGCAGACAGTCATCTTTCTACAAATCACCAATCAGCCACTTTGGAGGGATGAAGATCGGTGGTTACCGACTGTGCCAACTAATGTAGCCAGAGAGCAATAGTGGTTAGAATTGTCAGTCATTTATTTCCGTATTTCTAAACGGTATCTTTCTTGTTCACAAATGGGTTAATTTCTGAGGTTAGTGCCAGAGAGCAAGCACGAGTATGCAGGCTCTTACGGTAATGAATGTACCACATACTGTTCAGGTTTGCGAGGGCTTGTGGCACTCTCCAAGTAGGAGTGGCGGAGTTGGGCTACAGAAACTTTCACATCAACAGGCGAGTGGTCTCCATTAGTGATGGTCTCCTGAAGAACAGCATCTTCATTACGGATGGATTCCTGGATGGGCACTGGAAGTGATGGAATGATTTGGGCTTTGCTGGTGTCCGATACATTCTTGGTTATGTGTTTGGCTGGATCTGGAGCCCATCTTCCACTGGCAGGAGGAACAGGGGCTTGAGATGTGGTCTGCGCCTGCAGATAGCCGGTTCCTCGCTGGTGATGCCACGGATCCATTCTTTCCTGGGCTTGTCTGGCTCGTGAGTGAAATGCTTCAGTTGCCTGAAGTCTGGAGACATGCTCAGTTATCTCTTCCCTTCCTGACAGTCCTCCCCGCCTCCCTCTAGGGTCATCCGCTGCCTCTCTAATAGCTGCAGAATGACCTTGATGTTGCAAGGTCAAATCCATCTCCTCAAATCTTCCACGATTTGGGTCTTCTGTGCTTCTCTCTCTCCTTCGAACTTCGGATGGCAAAACAGCCTTCCGGCTCCGCAGAAGCCCATGTGCCCTCACCTCCTGCCTCCCTTCTCTCCGACTACCCATTTCCTCCACTCCAGTCTCAGCTTCTGGCCATGTCTGAGGGCCAGGCTCACTCCCCATGGACAAGTAGCCCCAGCAACCAGTGTCCAGGTGCTCAGTTGGATGGTCAGTGCGGGACGATTGCGGCTGGGATGGTTGGTAGGCCGGCCTGTGGTTTGGTAGGTCCTGGTAGGCCGAGCGCTCATGGTAGCTGGGCAAAGGCTGCGTGTGACGACGGTATGCTGAGGTTTCTAATTTAGACCTCAGTTCAGGACTCCTGTGGAACAGCTCTTCACGAGCATGTTTCTCTCTGACTCGAATTCTTCAGGAGAAGAGAAAGAAGGGTTAGCACCAAAACAGCAGGAGGACGTCAAATTATTTGATGCGATTTAAGAAACAGTTTAATGCATAATGACATTCTCATTCCATCACTTTTGGTATGATGCATTAGAGTTTATATATAAAAAAACTGAGCAGAATACTATGTGCACAGCAGTGAACAAATACTAAATTTTTTGCGCAAAAATTTTATTTGGTCAAAAAATTGAGAATGTAACCTTATGAATATTAATTTAATCAATTAAAATGGTCATCTTTACATGGATACACTGCAATAAACGGATACTTTTATACATTTAAGGCCCCAGTCTAGAGAAGTCTTCTACTCATCCTTCTTCTCGTTTTCCCATATTAGGATGTGGTCACGCTGTCATTACAGTAACCTTTGGGAAAACATTCAGACACTTGTACAGTACCAAAGTACATCTTCCTTGTGGCAGCAGTAATGAGAAATGTGTGTAAGAGCTGAAAAATTCCCCAGATGTCCCTACTGCCTGAGGCTGAAAGGAATGTGAAGCTGGAGTCACTTACAACAGCAACACTTTTAAAACCGGTTAAAAATTTTACTCCGTTTGAGTATTCATCCCCTTAACTAGTTATTCATTAAGTATCACAATTAACATAACTACTCTTTAGGGTCTGTGGAGCAGTGAAGAACAGATCATGCTTGTTGGGCAGTTTACAGTTCACCTTTTCCACTATACTGAGCAAGAAATGTGTGAACACAAAACTTCTCCCTGATGGCACATGAGTGTGAATGGTTGAATGAAACCTTTAATTACTTTAATTACATATATTTTAAGGTTAACTCTCCAAGACAACATAAGCTCTCCGCAGGGGGCAAACAGATGGCAAGAACCTCAACCTTAAACCATTCAGCTCCAAGTGCTGTACCCTTAATCACAGTTTAGTGTTATATAAGCTACCCTCAAAGTATGGTACACTCCTAAGACAATGCTTTAGGGTTTTCATAAGGCAATGCCATCATCACACACACACACACACACACATGAAACCTTTGGAATTACTTTGATTTCTGCATAAATTGGTCATTAACCGTGTTAGATCTTCATCTACGACTACTGAACACAACATGTAAACATCACAGTGAAGGTGGGAAAAGTATCTGAGCCTTTGGATTTAATAACTGGTTGAACCTCCATTGGCAGCAATAACCTCAACCAAACGTTTGTAGTTACAGATCAGACAGTCAGGAATTTTGGACCATTCCTCTCCACAAAACTGTTTCAGTTCAGCAATATGTCTCATGTGAGGTCGTGCCACAGCATCTCAATCAGGTTGCGGTCAGGATTCCGACTGGGCCGCTCCAGAAGGTGAATTTTTTTGTTGTCGATTCACTTCTATGTTTTGGGTCACTGTCCTGTTGAGCTTCAGATGGCGGACAGATCGTCTTAAATTTAAAAGATTTTTTAATTGAATTGATTGGCTGACTCCTGACTCCAATTAGCTCTTGGAGAGGTCATTAGCTTAAAGATTCCCATTTACCACGCTGCACTGTGAATATTTACATTTTGGTGTTTAATATAAATTTTTTTTGTGCAGTATTAGTTAAAGCAGACTGTGTTTGTCTGTTGTTGTGAATTAGATGAAGATCAGAACACATTTAATGACAAATTTATGCAGAATTCCAAGTAATTCCACAAAGGGGAACATACCTTTACTTGTAACTAATTATACATCACCATAAGAGGACAAAAACATTTGCATGCTTAAATGGTTATTTATAGTGAAATGTTTCTGGTTTACACTTTTTAAAAAAATAAATAAAAAAATAAATTTAAAAAAAGGTTCTTCAGGGGTTCTGCAGTGAAGGCGACATTATGAAAATCCAAAGAACTATTTGCATGCTTAAACAGTTATTTGCATGGTGCAATGATTGATTAATGGACAAGGTGGTATATATATATTTTCTAAACAGAATCTTTATAAAAAATAAAATAAGATGGTACACAGCAGCAAAAATGTATTTGTTATTAATACAAGCTGGGCATTATAATTGTGGAAATGTTTTGGGTGCACTCT